>OMNN01021228.1:0-13679 GCA_900302755.1 Chromis chromis
GACAAGATGAGACGAGACAAGATAAGGCAAGATGAGATAAGATGAGATAAGATGAGACGAGATGAGACGAGATGAGACGAGACAAGATGAGATAAGATGAGACAAAATGAGACAAGACGAGACGAGATGAGACGAGACAAGATGAGACAAGATGAGACAAGATGAGACAAAATGAGACAAGATGAGACGAGATGAGACAAGATGAGACGAGACAAGATGAGGCAAGATGAGGCAAGATGAGACAATATAAAATAAGATGAGACAAGATGACACAAAACGAGATGAGATGATATGAGATAAGACGAGATAAGATAAGATAAGATAAGATAAGATAAGATAAGATAAGATAAACTTTATTGATCCCTCTTAGGGAACATTCATATGTTACAGCAGCTGGATACAGATAAGACATGAAAGAAGCAGGACAAGAAATTTAAAAAGTACAATAACGCTAAAAAATAAAGATATAATAATAAAGGTCCTAATATACCAGGTATGGTGAATCTAGATATGGATATGTACATATATGCCATAGTGAATCTACATGTGGATAAGTATAGCTATGACATTGTGAGTGTATATGTACAGGTTTGGCATGGAAGATAATGTACCCACAATTCTGTTAATGCAGTTATTGGGGGAAAGACCAGCATTAAACATGATGTTATTGTACATGAAGAGCTGTAAGAGAACAGTATTATATCTTGTTGATGGAAGGGCTGTAAAGAGAGAACACAGTTTTACATTTTGTTGTTGGGTTGTACGGGAACAAACTTTGATTGCTTACGAAGAGCTGTGGAGAGAAAAACAGTGTTAAGGGATGATGTGGCACCGGAAGAGCTATAGGGGAAGAAAAACAGTGTTAGATGATGCTGTTGCAAACTGGAAGAGCGATTAAGCAATGTTGTTGATTCAAAAGAGCTACAGGATAAACAAACAGCGTTAACAATGTTGTTGAACTGGAAGAAATATAGGATAAATGAGAGAAGACGAGCATAAAAACTCACAGTCAGACGGATGCGGACTGTGTCTGCTGCATCTCTGACTGATTCTGATGTTAATTTATACCTATTAGGTTAGGTGGATAAACTGCCAAAGGGAATATATCCTATATAATGTATTTAGAGCTTCATGAGCAGTCTGTCACATATGAGATTAAAGAAAGATGCAGCATGTAAAGGATGTAATTGTAGTTAGAAATGACTCACCGGTCTCCTTGTCCACCTGAGACACCAGTCTGCTGTTGGAGTTGTCAATACGCTTTGTGCTGCAAAGGACAGAACATAACATAAGAACATAAAAAAAAACATGCAAATGGCACCATTAATGCAATAATGACAATGTGTTCTCATATAACAGCTGATACAATATGTCCTCCATTAAAATCTATCTTATTTGATGCAGTCTGAGATCAATCTACAGCCTCCACAGTGATCCGACACACTTCAAACTAAATATTTCAAGATCTTCTGTTGTGTCACTTGTTAAAACGTCTTGTTGTCGTGTTCTATTGTTGTGTTTAAAGGTCCATGATGACAACTTCCTCAACTGCAGCCTAAAGAAGCGGCTGAGACGACGCCGTCAGTGATTTTAATGTCACGGGTTTCGGTTCCGACGCCGTCTAAATATAATCACAGGCATAGTTTGCACAACAAAGCTCTGGGAGTATTTTTGGAGAGCTTTCAGTGAGCCGCAAAACACACAGTCTCTCACATCAATAAGTAAGAGGGAACAGAAAGGTTACGCTGTGAGAGTGTGAGTGAGATGGAGGAGAGGGTTCAGCTCAGAAGGAAGGCATTGATCGCTCCTTCAGTAAATAAAAAAAACACGTGAGAAACACAAATTTAGCAATGATGAGTTCATAAATTATATAAAATAAGTCATTACTTAACATTTTCTGACTTTCCTGACACACAAATCCACTCGATTCTAATGCAGACATACATATGTTGAAGCAGGTGATGAGCATCCTGTATGCTTTTCTAAAACAGCGGGGCACTTTAGTTTTTAGCAATCTTGACTCAAACAAGACCACATAATGGTTGTTGGGGACTAACTGTAGATAGATTCTTAGTCATTCAAGTCATGATAATCCTAAAAGCGTCAGTAAAAGGCAACTGGACGTCTCTTTTTGGTTCTTGGAGACATTTCAACTCTCATCCAAGAGGCTTCTTCAGTTCTAACAGACTCAGATATAGGTTGTCACCCCCCAAAATACATGGATAATGGCCCATTAAGAGCCCAAGACTCACATAAATTGAAGTGCAAATGGCTGTGAACAGGTCAGGGATGATTTAAGATACTAATATAATGTAATAGAATAGAATAGAATAGAATAGAATAGATAATCTAGTGCATAATTAATAAATACAAAGTGCATAAATAGGTAAGGACTTGTTACTAGGTACTCAGGTCCAGACAGTTAGTGTGAGTGTTTGACAGGGTTCAGTTCTCTTATGGCTCTGAGGTAGGAGCTAAATTGGTAGTCTGATATCAAGACTGCATTATAAGTACCTGGTAACAGGTGTCGTAGAACCCGTCAATCACTGAGAACTAAAGAAGCCCCTTGGATAAGAGGTGAAACATCTTCAAAAACCAAAAACAGAAGTCTAGTTGCCTTTTACTGGAGTTCTTAAGATTTGTTGGGGACTATTTTTTAGCAGTGTATTAATACACATTTGTAAATATTAGTAAATGTCTGCAGTAGCAGGACTGTGTAAGTCATGATAAACTACAGTTCCCAGGTTTATTGCAATGAAAAAACATAGCATAGGGTGATTTGTTTTTGACTGGACAACACTGGACAGAGAAATAAGCCATGTGAGGCTATCTAGCAACATCTGTTAGTTCGATTAGTTAATTGTTGGTGTTTTTTATGGAATTTGTTCAATTTGATGTATATTTTCACTAGCAGCCATTGACTGTGTAAGAAAAATGGATATACCCACAGTGATGTTAACTATTAGCTACCATTGGACTACTGTTTTGAAGCCTTAAGTTTGAAATTTGGAGCTTTTTGGAGCCAGAAGTAACACTACTATACAGTAGCAATTTGTCAATCACAAGGTAGACCTGCCCTAAAGCATACTCTGCTTTAATGTCTATTTCCCTCTAAATGGGACCTAAATATACAAAATAAACATCTTGCTGTGTTAAAAGAGACTTGAAAGTTGCAATTGAGACCATAAATTAATTCGGAAAATAATAATAATAATCTAACCTTTACTGATCCCCTTTGGGAAATTCCTTCTCTGCATTTGACCCATCCTATTCAACGTTAACCTTAACTATACATACTAGAAGCAGTGGGCTGCCGTGGTGCAGCGCCCGGAGAGCAGTCAGGGGTTAAGGGCCTTGCTCAAGGGCCCACAGTGGTGGTGACTGGGACAATCGGTTGCTCTCACTTTCCCACCTCAACCTCTTGCCAGTTCGGGGATTCGAACCGGCGACTCCCTGGTTACAAGTTCGCTTCACAAACCACTAGGACACCACTGCCCCAAAAATGTTCACTGAGGTAGAAGATCAAATGAGAAGTAGGGTCATTTTCCCATACACTTCTACACACTTCTTTTTACAGCCAGAAGAGCTGCATTCTATCTGCAAGTTCAAGGCACTTACATCTGCACTGACTTTTATTTTCAGACCCAGAGGCTGCATCCATCTTTTATACAGCCTTTCCTATTGAATTTTTTTCATTTTGGACTCACAATGCAACAGAATGTTCACACGCCAACACACTGTTCAAGAAACTGACTCCACAATCACTCTCAGGCTTCGTCATTGTCTTACTTGTAGTTTCGCTCCCAGAACTTGATGGGCCGCGGATAAGAGGAAATGAAGATGGCACTGCCGAGGAAGGGAGCCAGCGGGGTGTAGAAGACGGTGGTGAGCAGAGTCTGGAGCAGCAGCATGGCTGAGTCTGAACACACACACTCCAGTTAAGGAAAGAAAAGCAGGAGATGATGATGCACTTAAGCACAAACAGACACACACATGCAGGTCTCAGTAAAAGGATACGAGGCACGGCAAACGGCTGAGCGAAGGCGTGGAAAGCGCTGCCCCAGGCGATCTGCCAGGGAGCGATGTAAACCAGGATGAAGTGGAGCTTCAGCAACAACTCGCGCATCTGGACAGAAAGACAAACGCACAGTCAGTCCTCCATTAACAGAGCTCAAAAAACAGCGGTTGCATTAAACGGAGGCTAAAATGTTTGATGTTTGAGTCTCAAGCAGTTTCTGTGCTTTTTGTGTTCCTGTCACATTTTTACTGGCTGTGGGCTCATTTTTCACTGCAAAATAATGCCCTGCACAACAGCACAACCATGGCTAGAAGGGGAGAGAAATTGAAAATGTTGTTATAAAGCCATTAATCATAAAAAAGAAAAAACAAAAGTAGAATTTTCTTTTACAAAAATAGAAAAAACCTTGAATTAACATGTACAACATTCTCCCAAGTGCCCACACGTGTTACAATACTGGAAAAAACATACTATAGATATTTTCCTTACTTGTCTCCTATCTGCTCTTTGTAAACACAGCCTGCAGTTCAATATAGTTCAGCTAGAAAGTCCGTGAATTTTTTTTTCAATCGTTTCAGCTGAGTCACCAATAGCTTCGCAGTTGAACAGAGGAGCACATAATTTTTTGTTTTTTTACAGAATCTGGTTATAGCAAATAGTATATTTTTGGCATTTTTTTTTAAGAAGATTTGTAAAATTAAGGGATTTTTATTAAATATCACAGTCTCAAGCTTAGATTTGGTTTCCAGGCAAAATGGCGTGTCACAGATGAGTAGTTCGGGACCATCAGAAAGTGTCTGTTTTTACAGTTTCTGGCTCTGATAAATGGGTAATTTCAGCGATTTTTAAAAGACAATATGCCTTTCATACCCGTTGGCGTGTTTTGGGGTTTATAGAGGTAACTAACTATGTCCTCTGCACATAAAATGTACATATTCAGCTGGGTTTGTGAGGGGACATATAAAAATACAGGTTCCGATCTTTGGTGTCACACATAAAAACTATTTTAAAACTTTTCAAAGTAAAAAGAAAATATGCTTCTGTGGCTTTTAATCAGCTCAAAATGAACACAGTTTTCATTAGAAGTCCGTTTTTAAAGTTGCTCTGGAGATTTAGTATTAGCAGAGATAGCAGAGAAACGGACATTTTCACACTTGTCAGCAGGGATATTTTCTCAGATGTGACAAAGCTCCTCGAGAGCAACAGAAAAAAACTGCCTGTGGTGAGAAAAGGGACCTTTGGTGAAAAGTTGGTGGAGTTTCAAATGAAATGAATCAAATGTTAGCCATTATAACTAATTCAGAAACAGATCAGGGAGGTGAAATCTGTCATAGAGTGTTGCTGTTTTAGCTCTGACATCTTTCTTCTTATCTGTGAACTTTATGATTTAGTTAATCTTGAGTATCTTCTTTCTTCTATATCCACCTTCCTCTGTGAGAGTGAGATAACTTTCTAAATGCATCTACTGCACCTTTTTGTAGTCACATACACAGAATGTGAGCTTATACATAGGCACTGTCTCCAGCGATTGTCAAACTCTTTTTTTTTACCTTGTGAAAGACAATAGACATGATGAAGAAGTCCAGCAGGAAGCTCTCGGAGGCGTGCGGACAGTCAAAGTGGAAAAAAACGAGCGTGAAAAGCAGAGTGAGGAACTGGAAGCTCGGGTTGCAGAAGGACGAACGCAGGAGTTTCAGTCCAGCAACCGTCGTCAGGAGAACGTCACAGCTGGAAACAAGAGTTTAGACGGCAGGTTAAACATGCGGGTCACCGCCTTCACACTCTGATGCAGATGTCTGGAGATGACATGTGTGTTTTAGTTGCTGTATGTTTCCACTCACTGGATTCCAAGCTTCTTGCGGTGACTGAGGGCAAAGCCGTCGTTAGTGAGAGCGCTCAGAATGATGGCGGGATAAACCACGTACTTCTCAAAGCACAGCAGCCCCACGTACAGGCGCTCAAACCACATGAGCACAGCGTCCTCTGTAACACAAGGAAGTATAAAATATAAAATCAGAACCACAGCTTTGTGGAGCACAGAGAGTGTACAGGTTTTTAAAACAAATCATGTAATCACACCAGAGCACTGAGTAGAGAAGACTGTGATGTACAACGGCACAGGACTAAATTTGGCCAAATGGTGGTGTCCATTAGAGGAACACAGTCCTGGAACTGCCAGCTCATGTTAGAAGCTGTCACAACTACACCACCTTTAAAAAGACCCTTAAGCAGTGGTTAATAACAAATCAGACCTGCTCTCATGAGTACCCTTTTTGTCTTTTCTATGTGAATTGGAACTTATTCTGTGAGATCTTTGCATGTTTTATCCATTTGTAATAGTATATTTTTGTATGTATAATGTATTGTCTCTATGTTTTAAACACCTGCCTTAGGACAACGGATTAAAATTAGCATTTATGCTAACTCCGGCATATTTACGTTGATGCTTCTGCTGACATGTCAATTAATATGCAAATAAATAAATTAAAAATACATCTGATATATTGTAATCTTGATGAAAATACTTCAGGATTCATCTTCTGGGATCATGTACACAAAATACTGTATCAATCCATCCAGTAGGTGTCAAGAAATTTTACTGGATAAGTACAAATTTTGACCTGCTGGAAACATCTTGAAGTCAGTAGGATTCATCTTGTGGACAATCACAAATATTTACAATGAAATTTAGATGAAATTGGAAAACCAATCTGTTGTTATTAAATATGGAAATACGTTCCATAAATCTTAATGTGTCAACGTTCATGTTTTAATGAGCACCCTGGTCACAACAGTAATCTTACTGGTAGAATCATTTTCAACATGGCACAAACCAGAACTGCATGCCTTCATGTTAACGGACAGACTTTGAGTTGTGTAAAGTGATTTGGGGAAGGCTTTTTCCGCATTTCAGCACCAATACTGGTCCAAAAAAGACACTGTTTGCTGCAGAAGTCACCAAGCAACTTTTACAAACTGATGTCCATAAAAATAAAACTTTACTGTGATGAAAACAGAAACACCTCAGACAAGTCACCAATAATTATTGTAATCCAGGTTTTGACAAAATGTTAACAGGAGATGAAGTTTAGTTTGTTGCTTCCAGCTGGTTGTAGGAGTCTTTCCTTTGAGTTTAATACATGTGAGCAGCATCCAATAGCAGCCGGATTTATATGAGCATCTCAAAAGCAAGAGATGCATTTATGACATGGAATAATAACTTAATTAACTTGTAATTATAGATTATCCCCGATGTGGAGACAAGATCGATCAGGATCTAACAGCAGGTCACACTGTGGACCTTTTTTCATTTCACACAGGTAAGCTGACAAATATATTGCATTCATGGCTCCCTCCATCATTTTTGTATGTCTGAATGAAACCATGAGGTACATTATTGTAAAAATGACTGAATGTGTCTTTTAACAGATTGATAAAGCTAACAATATTACATGTGGCATGTCGGAAAAGAGTTTCGCCACAAAGAAACACTGCCCACAAAATCTGGTCACCTCCTTATCAAGGTGACTGTCTATCACAATGTAGAATTCTGTTACTCCAACTGTATGAAATGTGTAGTGTTTGTGTGTGCACACAGATATTATATACAGTAAGCATGCTGACCTCTGGGTTCAAACTGGTGGTACTCCTTAGTCTTGAGGACCGGATGGGAAATCCACAACCAGGGGTGATGCTTCCTCAGCTGGGGGATCAGGTAGTGGGTGACGAATCCCACCGTCCCGGCCAGAGCGTACAGAACGATGGTCACAAAGGGCTGAAACATTATGAGGATTAGCTAAAAGTCCTGAGATCAAAAGTAAAAGGCATTGTACAATAATAATCTCACCTTGAGAGACAGAAACACAGTACTGGCGGTGATGGCGAAGGTCAGGATGTAGGCAACAGAGCACACAACGACATCCGACAGCAGAATCTCCTTCTGCAGAGCACAAGAGGGAGGCAGAGCTGCAATCATTCACAATCCACATGGAAACGCACACATTTGTCAGGCTCATTTAAGGTGTGTAATTATTCCTGTCTAATGCTTTTGAGCCTTCAGTTTTTGGAGGTCAAAGACACAGCAGCCTGAGAAGAGTTAAGAAGCTTCACAATCCCCATTAATACTGTAAAAAGCGACAGGAGGCTGGTGTTCTCTGATGCATAATTCCCTGTAATCACCCACAGTGATCGACAGCAAACGCTGCTTCATTATCTCGCCTGCCGTCTCACAAACACTACATATGAATTCACAGGTGTACAGTGTTAATGAGTATTGATTGTGTGATAGTAATTATTGTGAGCTGACATGAGCTAATATGGCTCTGGGCTGGACGGTTTAATTAATGCTCAGTGGAGACGAGGGAAGTGTGTTTACGCTCTCGCAGAGCTACAATCTGAACCTTATCATCCTCCATGAACATTATTGATGAAACAAAACTACATTCCATCTGTTTCTTTCCAAATATGAATCCTTAGTTACCATGGAGTTCTGCAGTTTCTCTGGCAGCGGGTCTTTAATGTCCGTGTCTTCCTCCTCCTCTTCCTCACTCTCCACCAGCGCAGGCATTATCTTCGACTTGATCAGGGATCTGATAATAAAATGTTACATGTGCAGGAAGGGACATTACTAATAAGATCTTATTTTATCTTTTGACACAAACCTTAAAACAGCCAAAAGCAGAAAAACATGTGTAAAATTCACATGTGCCTTATTGACTGTTTGAACAATACCGTTTTTTCAGTTTTTAACAACTTAGATTAAAGCTACTTCCACAGAGTAAAAGTGAAGAACTGTTTGTTTTCACTTTATGTTCAGCTTTAGGGGAAAATTACTCAAAAAATACAAAGGTGAACAATAGTTTACATAAACTTGTAAAGACCATGTATATATTCTGCCACAAACACTGCAATGGGAAAGTCTAAGGAGCTGAGTACAGATCTGAAGAAGCAAATCACTGACTTGAGCAAGTTGGAAAAGTCACTTAAATCCACTTCAAAGGTGCTTCTGATCCCAAAATCAACTGTGCAAGCAATTGTTTGTAAGCATAAAGTGCATGGTACAGTTGTGTCACTGCCATGATCACGAAGAAAACACAAACTATCACCTGCTGCTGAGAAACAATTGGTCAGGATGGTCAAGAGTCAACCAACTATCACCAAAAAACAAGTCTACAATGAATTAAAAGCTGCAGTGTCCATAGTCAAGTGTGTTTTACGTCTCTATGTACTGAGAGGCTGTCATGCAAGAAGGAAGCTCTTCCTCTAAAACAGCACCTTAAGACTTGACTCAAGTTTGCTGCTGATTACATGGACAAAGAAAAGGTCTTCTGGAGGAAAGTTATGTGGTCATATAAAAACATAAATTGAGCTATGTGGCCACAATGTCCAGAAATATGTTTGGATGAAAAAAGGTAAGGCCAAACCTGCTACCAAGCATGGTGGTGGCAGTATCATGCTCTGAGGCTGTTTTGCAGATAGTGGAACTGGTGCTTTACACAATGTAAATGGAATAATGAAGGAGGACTACCTCCACATTCTTTAGGAAAACCTAAAATCGTCAGCCAGAAGATTGGGTCTAGGACACAGTTGGGTGTTCCAGAGAGACAATGGTCCCACACATCAAAAGTAGTAAAGAAATGGCGAAATCAAGCTAGAATTAGGGTTTTAGACTGGCCTTCCTATCAAGAATCTGTTGACTGTGATGAAGAGATAAGTCTGTGTCAGAAAGGCAACAAATTTAGATGAACTGCACCTATTCTGTTAAGAGGATTAGTCAAAGATACAACTAAAAACTTGTACCAGAAGCGCCTAATATCAGTGAAAATAGCCAAAGGACACTTAACCAAATACTAGAATTTCTGTATGTATATTTTTGACCCAGTAGATTTTGTCATATTTCCAAAAGACCTGTGATAAATCTATGAAAGAACCAAAATATTTTCTATGACAAAGATGCATGAGTTTTAATCATTCCATCATGGAAAATTAAGAGTTAAAGGACTCACTGGAAACTCAAGCCATGATATATATGGTCTTTACAAGTGAATGTAAACTTTTGCTCACAACTGTACATCAAAACTATCAGTATTTTAACCATATTTCTTTCTTTCCTCCTGGTAAAGATTTCAGCTCTACTTTCAAGAGACAACATGAGCATGCAAACATCACAAACACCATCATACTTACAGCAGGACAGAAGGGTCGCTGCTCTGTCGGCTGAGGTGGTACGAGAAAACCACCAAAAGGCCACAGAAGCCAGAGAACAGGGCCGGAGTGTGCTGCTCATCCCACGGCTCCTGTAATCACACGCAAACACACTTACACCAGTGTGAAGCATCATGCACTGTTTTCTGTAAAAGCTCCTGCTTTTAGATCTTCACAGTAAAAGCTTTTTCCCCCAACTGCAACCCTGCAGTCACTTCTGACGGATGACCGGCAACACTTTGTGTTTTACTGCAGCTCATCTTAGTTCCATCAGTGAAACTCCCCTGCTGCAGGCTATTTATAACTGAACTGTATTCCCTTAACCAGGGGGATGACCATGCACACAAATTCAGCTCAATACTGAAGAAAAAAAGGAGGAAAGAGATGACTAAATAACTATACTTACACCTCCCTACCTGCTCTTTCTGTTTTGTTTTGTTTTGTTTTGTTTCCTACCTTAAGGGCTCCGAAGCAGAAACCGTACAGCAGAGACAGAGCGATCAGACTGCGTAGGATGCTGTAGACCGCAGAGATGAGGCTTGTAGCAGCTGAGAGACACAAATTAGAAGGAGGATGAAAATATATGCAGTCATATGAAACATTAAGATGAAGAAAAAAACTCAGTAGATTCACATTTACTTAAAGGCCTTGAAAAATTAAAATTCAGAATCAACTTTATTTGCCAAGCATGTGAACGCATACAAGGAATTTGGTGTTTTCTTTGCCCTAAAAGTACTGACACAAAATAAAACACCAGTGTATTTAAACAAGAGCAACAGGCTGCAGAAGGAAAATTAGTGTTTCACTACAAGTGCAGAACTAAAGTAAACCAGAGTTTAGTGCAAATGCATTAAACAATAGACACACTGAGATATAAACAGGTATGTGATATACAGTGGGTCAAAGTATATATTGGCAGCCTGCTTTTTATTATGAATAACGGTTTTGAATGTAAATGCAAAACGTTCAGTTAAGCAGTTTTTGTGCACCAATCAGGATTTAGCAACATGGGAACTATAATCTGACGACAACTGGTGGGTTGTTTGGTCAATCAAATCTAATTAATTCACACCCACAGTCTTAAAGAAGCAGTTTAGCTGAGGTTTGAGTGTTAAACGTCTTCTATAAACTACCTAAAGATATTTTGAATATTTAATGTTGTTGGCAGATACTTTTAAGGTATCACAGGCATCAGACCAGGACAACAAATGTGACAACAAAAATGACCATTTACATCAAACTTAATCTAAGATCTGGATTAATCGAACACAAGGGATACTCAAATCAAAAGTTTTATCAACCTGTTCCTCCAAAAAAGTGCATGTCAACCTGCTCCAGCAGATAGATGGTGAAGGTGTTGATCTGAGGGAAAAGGCCCACCAGGAAGGTGATTGGGAAGCAGTAGGTAAAACCTGTTTAATGCATAAAACAAAAGGCATTTCTTAGTATCTGATAGGAACAAATCATTGTTTTGAGAGGAAATGTAATAAATAATAAATACATAAATGGGAAGTGCAGAACAAGGCTATGTGTTTTTGCGTGTTATTGCATGTCTCTCCTGTGATATTTCTCCCTACCCACTAGCAGGTCCCGTAAGAAGCGTAGCACATCGTAGCAGACGATGGTGACTCCGTACAAGGTGGAGACGGGCAAGTCCTTTATCCTCAGCAGCTGCTCCAGCAGCCAGATCAGAGCGCAGAAAATACAGAAGTAGGCCGCTCGGCTGTAAGCCACCAGCTGGTTGTGACCCTGCAGACATGAACACTCACTGATTAGGCTGCTAGACACAGAAGTTCACCCTCATTTCCACCACAGCCAGATAACACCTGAACCTGGTGCAATGATAATTAAAAACACTGCAGTAATATCAGGTCCTGTGCTTTTACATTAACAGGTCAGATCCTCTGTAGCCACACGGCATCAGATAAAAGATGAAATGATTCATACAGAAAAAAGGAACTGCTTTGAAATCATGACATCATATGTCAAACACTGACGATGTGCATCAGTAAAGAGGAAGCAGGGACATGCTGGGTGTATATGTCTTTCTAAAATATTGGTAAAGATCATCATACAACCTAACAGTTTGTCTTATATGTTATATTCTGTAACAAAGAAACTCACATGTGTCGGTGATGCTGCATCCGGTTGGACACTCTGGAAAACAAACCCACACAAGCCAGAGTTGAGAAACCATTTGTGAATTAACACAAAAACTATTTAAAACAGCAGCGATAGTACCAAGTTCAGCAGTGAGGAAGTGAGTGCCAGAAAAGAGGAAGTACCAAGTCTGAGGTAAGCTTTACTTTTAGTCTGCATGAGGTCACCAAGAAACACATGTCGACGAGCTCACACTTCATTCCTCAAATACAAGGATTTCTCTCAGTTCTTTGTTTTCCGTCACTGCTCAATAGTACATATTTAGACTCAAAACATGAATCCACTACCTTTCATGGAGACTGTTTTACCTTCAATAACGAATACTGGCAGCTGGCGATCACCAGGCAGAACTGGAAAACCCAGAAGTCTTTGAAGCAGCCGTGGTTGAGAAGCACAAACCCCAAAAAGGAAACCAGGAAGGCCATGAAAACCGCAACTAGATTCTCCAGAACATCCTGGTTTCTATTAAAAAAAACAGCACAAGCAAAGGCAGAGATAGGTCACTGCAGTGCATCCAGTAGTTTAATAGGCATATAACTCTGCTGGAGAAGAGCACAGACATTACGGGACTGACATTGCTTCTCGGCTGATGATTCTAATGAAAAACATGGCACTGATTGTCACAAATCAGTGGGTAAAGTGACCAAAACATGGTGATGCTAATGGAAGGGACATTGCTGTAAGATGTAAGCTGACAGTGTTTTAGATTAAAAAAAAAGACAAGACAGCAAAGTGGCATCTTAATGGGTGAAATCATCCTGTTCAGAAATGAAAGGGTCCAGGAAAGAAACGTGGCAACAACATAAACATAACAACATACACCGATCAGGCATAACATTATGACCACCTGCCTAGTATTGTGTTGGTCCCCCTTATGTGGTCAAAAATGTTCTGAACCATTGGGCATGGACAAGAGGACCTCTCAGGGTGTCCTATGGGGTCTGGCACCAGGACGATGGCAGTGGATCCTTTGGGTACTCTGGCTTGTGCAGTGGGGCTTCTGTCAATCAAAGTTGTTCCACTGCATCCTGTTGATGCTTGATCAGAATGGGGTCTAGGAAGTTTGGAGGTCAAATCAACATCTTGGGCCATTGTCATGTTCCTCAAGATGTTCCTGATTGTTTGATGTTTTTGCCATGTGGTGGGGTGCATTTTCCTGCGGGGGTAGGCCAGTGACATTTGGGATTGCCATTTGCATGAGGGAGTGTGCTTGTTCTGGGACAATGTTTATTTGGGTGTCTAAGTCTCATCAACACGGATGTTAAAATCCAAGGTTTTCCAGCAGAACACCACATAG
>OMNN01021261.1:1266-12527 GCA_900302755.1 Chromis chromis
AAAACTACACAATAAGTCATGATCACAAGGCAAATATAATTGATGAATGGCTTTATTAATTGCTAAAACAAGTAAGTAAATTATTTCTTCTTTTTTTTAAGATTTATTTTCGGCCTTTTATGCCTTTATTAGATAGGACAGTGGATAGAGTCGGAAACGGGAGAGAGTGGGGAAGGATATGCGGCAAACACCCGAGGTTGGAATCGAACCCGGGACAGCCGCTACGCCTTAGCACCTGGGCCACGCGACATAACCGCCAGGCCACCGGAGCACCAGTAAATTATTTCTGTGGTTTGTTTTACTTGTCTGCTAACATTTGCATGATTTTTTTATAGAGTTCCTTTATAATCAGGAAGTATACGGACTGTTTAATCCCCATAATGGTGTACACAGCTGTAACACAAGTTTTTTAGGAAATATTGAGGTCATAATGGATTCTGTATTTCCCCCACCGGCAGACATCGTGGCTGGTCGGTCGGTCCATCACTGTAGCGTAAATTCAAATAACTCAACAGAGAGCTGTAATCTCGTTGGCGATCCTCTGACTTCATGTAGTGCCATGAAGAGAGAGCAAGATTTAAATTGGTCCTGAATACCTGAAAAACTAATGACAGTCTCTTGAGCCTCAGCTGTAGTTTCCCACAAAGTAGGAGGTTGAAGGTGGTAAACATGCTGCTAAATATTACCATGTTAACGTTGTCGGTGTGTATCATGCTAGTGTTGATCTCAGTACAACTTTACATAGCTGCTAGACTGACTGCTTGTGTTAAAGATAGACTGAAATATTTACATTCTTTCCAGACTACTCAGGAAACCATTAGGTTATTTCCTTATTGATGGCTTACTAAAGTTATAAAGTGGTACCAAAGCTTACCACACTAAAAACTGACAACAGCTGAATTACTACTAAAGGTTCAGCTATGATCTGATAATGATGAGAGGTGTGCTAAAAAAGGAAAGTTGCAGAGTCACTGGTGATGGTTTTGCTCTGTCAGCTGTAATTATAGCGAATACAGACTTCAGGGTTTGTGTAACGCCTTGCAGTTCTTTGTTCAACTTGTTCACCATCAAATAAGATCTGTCTCTGAGTTAAATCCTTCATCGTTCACATTTGAGCTGTTGACTAAGAATTTGAGTTTTAAACAAAAATATAAAGTGACTAATTACAATAGTTTCACTTGATTTTAGATTTCTGTGTTTGGTGCTTGTACCATTAGTTGCCAGGGCAGTCTATAGCTTGGACTGTACATAAATGATGGACGTAACAGCGAGTCCTCTGGTTACACAAAGAAGTCTGATTCTACAGAAGTCTATGACAAAATGACCTTATTTTTCAGTTCATTTGTTACCTAAGTAAACACTTTTCTTATAAGTTTATTGTCTTTATTGTTTGAGTCTCCTTCAAAACAGCATGATGTTCATTTTAAAAATTATACCCATATTTAGAGTAAAATACACGATAAAGCAGGGTATATTTTATTCTATGAGTATATTTACACACATCTCCAATCCCAAAACAGGATAGCCAGTAAATGATTAGATGTGCTACACGTAATGCACTACTGAGTCCATGGCCAAGTACAAAACACAGAAATTAACCATTTAAATACTTTTTTTTTTTTTAAACTTTTGTTGAAAAATGTAATTGTGAAGCAACAACCCAAATGTGAACAATTTAAATTTAAATTCAGAGATAATTATCCATTTGTGAAATAATAGTTAAAAAAAAAAAAGGATATCGAAAGTTTCAAACCTTTCATTTTAATCATCTCGATTGTGCATCAGGCAGCTTCAGTGTATAAATCAGCTGATAGGTTTGAAACAGCTGCAGTACAGAAATATCCAACATAGAGTGTTTTAATTTATGCTGCCATTACAAAGACATTAAAAGGCTTCTTATATGTTGATGTTATTCTTTTATATTTAAACATATTACACATTATTCTCCAACTGTCCTTAACTCTGCTGCTCAGACGTACATCGGCCCTGTACTCATATCAATTAACCCCTTCAAACAGATGCCTTATTTCACTGACAGGGAGATTGAACTCTACCAAGGAGCTGTGAGTAACATTCTTCAAGAGTTTTTCACCAGGTTCTGCAAACCTGTGGTGTGTGTGGTTCAGTGGTTGTTCCTGCTGCCTTATGCTTAAGTTGAACTGACCACATTTGTGTGTCTCCTTGCAGGCCCAGTATGAGAATCCTCCCCACATCTACGCCCTGACTGATAACATGTACAGAAACATGATGATCGATGGAGAGAATCAATGTGTCATCATCAGGTGTTTATGACAGTCCCTTTTCTATGTCACCCTTGTTCTTTGTTTTTGGTGTCTTACATGTGGTTTCTGAATTGAGGAATAACGAGAGTGTTGAATTTTGTTTTTCGTGGTGTTGTGGTAGCGGTGAGAGCGGTGCTGGAAAGACGGTGGCGGCCAAATACATCATGGGTTACATTTCTAAAGTATCTGGAGGTGGATCAAAAGTGCAGGTACAGACAGGATGCGACAAATTATCTGACTGTTGAAAAATGACTTAACACCCATTTAGACTTCCTTCAGCATGGTGTGTAAGTACTTCTGTGTCTCACACTGTGTCACCGTGTGTTGCAGCATGTAAAAGACATCATCCTACAGTCAAATCCTCTGCTGGAAGCCTTTGGTAATGCCAAGACCGTCCGCAACAACAACTCTAGTCGTTTTGTAAGTGTCGTATGTGCATTAACACCTACTGTAGGTTCTGTCTATGTAGTAAAATAAGTAGTCAACACCATGGCTGAACATTTCCATCTTGACACTGCGGTGCATTAATGACAGTCTCAGAAACACAGATTCAGACTTCCAGGGTTTCATACGTAAGTAAGAAACCTCAGGAATCAATCCTGTCAAATTGCCAGTCAGAACCTTCTGTATCATTATTCTTCTTCAGAATTGGTTTGTAGTTCGAACATGTCTGGCTGAATTACGTATTACCGTTTAGCTCACTGAGTTAAGGCGATACCACATGGGCTCAGTCCCTTAGCAGTGGTCATGAGTTCGAGTCAAGACCTTTCTGCATGTCATTCTCCTCTAAGGGGCAGTGGTGGTCTAGTTGTTTGTGAAGCGAACTTGTAACTGGTGGGTTGCCGGTTCAAGTCCCCGGACTGGCAAGAGGTTGAGGTGGGAAAGTGAGAGCGACCACTTGTCCCAGTCACCACCACTGTGGGCACTTGAGCAAGGCCCTTAGCCCCTGACTGCTCCCCGGGCGCTGCACCGCGGCAGCCCACTGCTCCTAGTATGTATAGTTAAGGGTAACTTTGAATAGCATGGGTCAAATGCAGAGAAGGAATTTCCCTAAGGGGATCAATAAAGGTTAGATTAGAGTGGTTTTACAATGTTTGAGCAAAGTCGTAGGTGAGCTGGGGGGTTTGAGCTGCCGAGAGTGAGGAAGAGTGAATGAACAAAGAGGTGTGGACTTTCTTGATCTAAAGGAAGCAATGGTGCAGAGTGACATGTGAGCCATTTTAAGCGTGAAAGGATTGTTTTCACTAAAAAAATATAAATGTACATAGAATATTTGCTCAGAAGCCAGTCAGTCATTAACTGTAGTGTTACAGTGCACCACAAAGCCTGGTTTCAGCTGTGATGTGGGTTTGTTGCACAGAAAAAGAAGTCATTTCATTTCAACCCCTCCGTTTCCCACCAGAGGGGTCCTTAGGTTCTAATTTCACACCTACAAACCACATCAGCGTGCCTTTGCACAAAGCATCGTGAAATGAATTTGTAAAATTTCCTGTCACCCTTTAGATCAATGCAGTTCGATGCATGCAGCTCATAAAGATGTAGCAAACATGGAAGTTGCTTATCAGAGTAACTGCTGCATTGTTCTTAACATCCTGAGAGCAATTTGATGATCACTTCTTCCACTTCTGCTTAGCCCTGTACTTTGCATCTGCTGCGTTCACCAGATTTGACAGATTTACCTGCCCAGTGTTGACTTTGATTTTGCACCAACCAGGGGAAATACTTTGAGATTCAGTTCAGCAGAGGAGGCGAACCAGATGGAGGCAAAATCTCAAACTTCCTCCTGGAGAAGTCGAGGGTGGTGAGCCAGAATGAGAGCGAGAGGAACTTCCACATTTACTATCAGGTCAGAGGCTGATGAACACAGTCACAGATCAGAGGAAGATGCCACATGATATAAAGTTCTATCTCTCTATCTCTCTATCTATCTATCTATCTATCTATCTATCTGTCTGTCTGTCTGTCTGTCTGTCTGTCTGTCTGTCTGTCTGTCTGTCTGTCTGTCTATCTATCTATATGTAACTTCTCCTCTACCTGCATTGTTGTCTTCCAGTTGATAGAGGGCGCCAACGCTCAGCAGAAGGAGGGCCTGGGCATCATGACCCCAGACTACTACTACTACCTCAACCAGTCTGGGACATACAAGGTCGATGGAACCAACGACAGCAAAGACTTCCACGAGACAATGGTACTGACTGTGCAGACAAACTGTAGTTATATGTTGTAACTTATCTATGTTTTATAGCACCCCATAACAGGAAAAACGGGAACACAAGAGTGGACTAACCTGCAGGGGTGCCCCAGGCCAGAACGTAGACATGAAATGATTTATGGTATCAGAAAAGAAGACAAACATTGTTATACAATATAAATGTTTGTTTTTTCCCTGACTTTCTGTTTGTCTTTGTCACAATTAACATATGAGTAAACCTCTTTTGGCTGCAAACAAATATTCTAAGGAAGCAGTCTGACAAGTCTGGCAAGAAATATCACTCTGATGGGTCCGTTAATGCTCATAAATTAAGGCTGCACAGACTAAAGAGGCCAAAAACTGAACACAATGGGAACCATAAGTGTCCTGTGCTTGAATAATAAATGGTCTCAGGTTTGATGTGTGGTAAACGAACCTCAAACTAATTCAGGAGTCCGCTGATCTTGAAGAGACAAATTTGTTAACACAACAAGCATGAAGAGCTTTGGTGTAGGTGCCATATTCACTCTAAGATGCTAGAAAATAAAAATACTCAGTAAAGATTCTTGTATTAAAAAATAACATTCCTCATCCACAGTGACAAAGTAAAAATATAGTACAGTGGGAGTCGACCGATATGTAGGGCTGATTTCAGTTTTTAGCAATCAAGGGGACCTAAAACCCATATACTGAACAGGTACATATTTGCATAAAACTGAAAATCTTGGTTTCAAATTTACAATTCAACACAAAATCCAACCCAAAACTTTGTTCAGATGCCTTTGTCTGTTTTTGTTTTACATGTTACTTTAATCAGATCTGATTATTACTGCGACGGACTGGCGACCTGTCCAGGGTGTCCCCTGCCTCCGCCCTAAGTCGGCTGGGATAGGCTCCAGCACTGTACAGATAATGGATGGATGGATGGATAAATATTCAGGGCAATAATCAGTCAAAGTAAAATATTTCTGCTGAATCGCCACCATGTTTGTTGGCTGATCTGTCACAAACTGCTGCTTCTCTCTCTGTGTCTGTGTTCGGTCTCCAGGAAGCCATGCAGGTGATTGGGATCCCAGGTGACATCCAGACTCAGGTGCTGCAGATCATCGCAGGTATCCTCCACCTGGGAAACATCAGCTTCATAGAGGCAGGCAACTATGGGCAGGTGGAGAGCACCGACTGTGAGTCAAACACGCGCAAAATGACACACCTTCACGCTCACACAATTAAGCGAACACCTGCGCAAACCCTTTTCCATTGTGTCCCTCGAGAATACGAGCAAATTAGAGTCACCCCACCACAAAACCAGTCCCTTGACAGACTCCCTGCTTATTGATAGAATCTGCTCACATCATTACTACCTTGTTTATCTTCTCTTGTGTTTGCTGCCAAGGGATTCCCTCCTCAGCAGATAATTGTTGTTTACATTCAGGGTGGCAATTTCGCCATTCCCCAACTGCTGTCTAGTATTATTCAATTTATTTCTCAAGGTCTTTCATTTATAGTGGAAATATACATTTTCAGGCAGTCTGTGCTCTCAGTCTTCGAACTAAACGAGACTATTTTTGACATAATGAATGTAATTATGCTCATTTAATAAACAACCTTGCTTTTGTTTACTCCAGTGCTCGCCTTCCCTGCCTATCTGCTGGGCATCGACCCCAAACGGCTGCAGGACAAGCTGACCAGCAGGAAGATGGATTCAAAGTGGGGAGGGAAGAGTGAGTCCATCAACGTCACCCTGAACCAGGAACAGGCCACCTACACAAGAGACGCCCTGGCCAAAGCCCTCTACGCACGCCTCTTTGACTACCTGGTGGAGGTAATCACTGTGTAATGCAGCTGCAACAAAAACCGAATAAATTAAATGAATTACTTGCCTTTTATCCCACTGAGATACAGCATGTACACAATGCATCTGTGTTTTATAGCTCTCCTCTGTTTTCTCCAGGCCATAAATAAAGCCATCCAGAAACCACACGAGGAATTCAGCATCGGCGTTCTTGACATTTACGGCTTTGAGATATTCCAGGTTAGTCCTCTTATCGCTCACAGATACATAACATTTATAGGCAGCTGCTAAAATATCAAGTGGTCGTTTTACACACGGTACAGCACAGCAGGGTTTGTTTTACGGTGGCAATAATCTGACTTTGACTGCACTGTGTTTTCTTCGGCAGAAAAATGGTTTCGAGCAGTTTTGCATCAACTTTGTCAACGAGAAACTGCAACAGATCTTTATTGAACTCACTCTGAAGGCTGAGCAGGTAACTAAACTGCCTTTAGTGCTTTTCCTTTATCTTTGGATTTGTTGAGCTTCTATTCAGTCTATGATTTAAATATATGTCCTGAATCCATTTTACATTAGTTTAATTTAAAATACTTTTTCTTTTCTCTCAGGAAGAGTATGTTCAGGAGGGCATCAAGTGGACGCCCATCGAGTACTTCAACAACAAGATCGTGTGCGACCTCATTGAAAATAAATTGGTAAGCTTTAGTTGCATAACTTGGGGCTGCACGGTGGCTCGGTTGTTAGCACCGTCGCCTCACAGCTAGAAGATCCCCGATCGTGTCCCTGTTAGGACCCCTGGGATCTTTCTGTGTAGAGTTTGTATGTTCTCCCTGTGCAGTGTGGGTTTTCACCAGGTACTCCGGCTTCCTCCCACAGTCCAAAAACATGCTGAGGTTAATTGATTATTTAAAATTGTGTAAATGTGAGTATGCTTGGTTGTCTGTCTCTATGTGTAGCCCTATGATAGGCTGGTGACCTGTCCAGGGTGTCGGTGCCGGCCCCCCCGCGAGCCTACAGAGGATTGAGCGTGGATTGATAATGGATGGATGGATAGTTGCATAACTTCAAAAATAAATGCAGGGCTTCCACAAATGGATTTAAAGAAGAAACAGATGTAGTTCTCCAGCACAGAGCTAGTTGGGTTTTCTGACTTAAGAACGGCATTGTGTGTATTTAACAAAAACAGTAAAGAAAAAGAAAAACAGCACTTTAAAGGTCAAAACTGCAAGAATCACCTAATATGACCAAATGATAGAGGTAACATGAGGTAGTGTTGCTGGTTTGACCTCTGGAGAGTTGCATTTATAGTTTGAAGTGATCTTACTTTGCTCAGAAAATGTCAGTATCTTGTTCTTTTACCACCTGCTTAACATCAAATAATGATCCCTTATATTCAAACTTCAGTAAGTGCCAGTGTGATTCCTAAAAAGCCGTTCTCTCCTTGCAGAACCCTCCTGGTATAATGAGCGTGCTGGATGATGTGTGTGCCACCATGCATGCCAAAGGAGAAGGTGCAGACGGCACTCTGCTGCAGAAGCTGCAGGCAGCTGTGGGGACACACGAACACTTCAACAGCTGGAACTCCGGCTTCGTCATACATCACTATGCAGGGAAGGTAGGCACCTGAAATCAGTCAGAACTAAACCACCTGTAGCAGAAACACTGGCTTTCGACTACCTTAAACGTGTGTTTTATATTTATACCTGTAAGTCTTGATGATTGCAGATGTGTTGAGGGTTTAGTCACACTAAGGGGAACATTACAACACTTGCTTTGTTAAAAAATGTTTTTATACTTGTTTAAAGATGTTACACTTGTGAGCGTTCAATGTTGTGCACCAAGACGCCACATCAAATTCCTCATCTACTTGGCAATAAAATGGATTCTGATCCTGACATGCTTGTGGTTGGCATTAACAAATTAAACACCAATCACATTAGAACTCAAAAGTGTGCAGCAAAGCCTGACAGCATTCTCAACTTAATGTCCGTCTGACTGATAAAGTTTCCACAGCAGTTATAATGTCTTGTGTTGTCTCAGGTGTCGTATGATATCAACGGCTTCTGTGAGAGAAATCGGGATGTGCTCTTCCCTGACCTCATCGAGCTCATGCAAAGCAGTGAATTGTGAGTCTTCTTTATCCATCTCATAGCTTAACTTATGAACATGTTTTGTAAAGCAGAACAGTAAAAAAAACAACTATTTGATTTTGTCTCCTTAGTAACTTCATCTGCAGCTTGTTCCCTGAAAACCTCAATACAGAAAAGAAAGGCAGGCCGAGCACAGCAAGCTCCAAAATCAAGGTGAGAGCTTTATTTCCTGCATAACACCGAGGAAAGAAAGATGTTTTTAGGTTGTGATAGCACATTGATCACACTGATGTTCCAACAGAGACAAGCTAATGATCTGGTGAACACACTGATGAAGTGCACTCCTCAGTATATCCGCTGCATCAAACCCAATGAGACCAAACGTCCAAAGGACTGGGAGGAGAGCAGGTCTGCACGCTCACTTTCACACATATGCAGACAATGAAACATATCAGACGGAACACTAATTAATATTAATGGCTTCTGTTTTAGGGTGAGGCATCAGGTAGAGTATCTGGGACTGCGGGAAAACATCCGTGTACGCAGGGCCGGATTCGCATATCGCAGGCTCTTCAATAAGTTTCTGTGGAGGTGAGTTTAATCATGCATGTTTATTGGAATGATACATCTCCAGTGTTTCTATACGTTTGCTCTGAAAGTACAACACAGCTCAAAAACACACTCTTAATGTGCCTTTGTGTGCTTGTTCATGGCAGGTATGCCATTCTAACAGCTGAGACATGGCCGTGCTGGAGGGGTCCAGAGCAGCAGGGGGTCCTTCACCTCCTCCGGTCTGTCAACATGGACAACGATCAGTACCAGATGGGGCGCACCAAAGTGTTTGTCAAGAACCCAGAATCGGTACAAAGCTCTTTCTGCATTCTCTCAGTATATTTCCCTCCACGTTGTATTTTATATCTGTGGTGACCAGTGGTGTAACACACTTTGCAGATTCTCACATAGAAAACATGTGATGAGCTTAGAACATATGATGCATTAATTATATATAAAACTAGAGATAAGTAGAGGCTGGGATAAACAAGAAACATCTTTGACCCCTGCAGTGAGGGGATCTGCTGGATCAAGCGGGTATTTTGCTGGCATGGTTTGGGTCCACTTGTCCCCTTAGAGGGAAAAGTCACTTCAAATCAATGCACAGTTGTTCTGATTGATCATCTTTGTCCTGTGATTAAATATTTCAGTTCTGATGGGAGCGGTCTCTTCCAGGATGACAATGCCCACTAGTGGGTCACTAAATGGTTTGATGAAAATGATGTGAATCATATACTATGGACCTCCCAGTCACCAGATCTCAACCCAACTGAAAACCTATGGGAGATTTTGGACTGACCCAACGTCCGCAACCATCATTAAAACAGTAAATGAGGGAATATCTTTTGTAAAAATGGTGTTCATCCCTCCAGTAGAGTTTCAGAGACTTGTAGAATCAATGCCAAGATGCATTGAAGCCGTTCTGGTGGCACATGGTGGCTTAAAACCTTATGAAGACACTTTATTTTTCCTTTAATTGGTCACCAGTCTGTGCTCTGTATATGAGGTAGTAAGACGTGGTGTCCGACCACATCTAAACTTAAAAGTGTTAACAGCTGTTCCAAAGAGCCACACTCAAAGGTGGGGTGACAAGCCAGCCCTCATAGAGAGGGGGGGAGAGGCACATTTTCAGACAGTCTCACACAGTGGTTCACATGAAAAGCGACACAAATAGTTGTAAAAATTAAACAAGAGCTTAGGGAGAAGTTCAGACAATTTCCCCTTTCTTAAATCCACACTGCACCTTTAATGAGTAAAGAAGGCTGTATTGTGAACACTTGTCTAATCCAGCAGCAGTGTTTAATGATTCCTAAGTTATCTGACAATCTAACAACCAGTTCTGATGGAGCGTATTATCCCCCTAAGTAATGTTGTTAAAATTAGCTTCGACTTACATTGGCAATAATGATCTGTAAATCAAGCACTATAAAAGGTATGTAAGTTATCCGTGTAAATTCCTTCTTCTGTGTTCTTTTCAGCTGTTTCTACTCGAGGAGATGAGAGAGAGGAAATTTGACACTTTCGCCAGGATCATTCAGAAGTCCTGGAGAAGATACATTGCCAGGAAGAAGTACGAGCAGATGAGGGAAGAGGGTGAGTTGCACAAACAATGATTCTTCATACGGTTCCCACCAAATTGCACATTTTGAGTTTTGATTCTAAATGTTCGTCCTTCCTGGTGACACCCAGCCTCAGACATCCTGTACAACTCCAAAGAGCGGAGGAAGAACAGCATCAACAGGAACTTTGTGGGAGATTATCTGGGCCTGGAGCAGAGGCCTGAGCTGCGACAGTTCCTGGCCAAGAGGGAACGCGTTGACTTCGCCGATTCAGTCAACAAGTTTGACCGCAGGTTCAAGGTGAGAAGCTTTATGAAGCGTTGTGCTAATGTTTAGGGGCAGTGGTGGCCTAGTGGTTTGTGAAGCGAACTTGTAACTGGTGGGTCGCGAGCTCAAGCCCCCGGACTGGCAAGAGGTTGAGGTGGGAAAGTGAGAGTGACCGCTTGTCCCAGTCACCACCACTGTGGGCAGTTGAGCAAGGCCCTTAACCCCTGAATGCTCCCCGGGTGCTGCACCGTGGCAGCCCACTGCTCCTAGTATGTATAGTTAAGGTTAACTTTGAATAGGATGGGTCAAATGCAGAGAAGGAATTTCCCCAAAGGGATCAATAAAGGTTAGATTATTAAGATTATGTTTAATTTAGTTTTCTGATCAATAAGACAGTGATATCAGAGATGTGAGATGATAAATTAATCTCAATCTTTGCCCTTTAAAACAATCATGACTAAGGCTTCTTGCAAAAAAATTACCTCTTCCCCTCAGTCACCCACACTTCTTCTCCTTTCTGACATTGCC
>OMNN01021268.1:0-11728 GCA_900302755.1 Chromis chromis
TAATCTTGGGCTGATTGACATTTTTCACTATTTTATGACAAACAACTAATCGATTAATCTGAAAAACAAGCTAAATGAAATACTAACAGTTAGTTCGACAATCTCGTCCTCCTCCTCCTCCTCCTCCTCCTCCTCTTCCTCCTCCTCCTCCTCTTTCGGACCATCTTCCTCATCGTCATCAGCGTTTGCTTTAGGCCAGTACCAGTCTTCTCGAGGTACAGTTATGCCCTAAAATGAAAAGACATGTCAAATGAAGGATTCACACGTAGAAAACTCTACAGTTCCTTTATTGACGTAGAGCAAATTAAGCATTAGGGCATGTAATTTTTCTCTTTTCACAGCAGAGAGAAAGATTCGAGATAAAAAAAAACCCCAGCATTAGCACCAAGATGTGAAGATGATTCGAGGCTATGCTCACAATTCTTCCTACCTTCTGACTGTCGAGCTGTTCACAAGATCGCTGACTCCTCCTGAGGTCACCTTCAATCTTTCGTTCCTCCCTCTCCGTCCTTACTCTTGACCTTAAATGAACAAGCACAAGTTTACATACACAGCCTATAAAATAGTTTTATTATATAGGAAGGGACAATGTCACAGGGAGCTGCAAGTTTTACCTAAAATCTTCCAGAGATTTGGTCTCATTCTGTTGTTTGGCTCGTACTTTTTGCCGATAATATTCAAGTTCCTCCTCAGCTTTTCTTTTCTTCGCCTCTTCCATGCCAATGCCCCCTCTGTCTGATTGAATATAGAGAGAAAAGAAATAAACACAGTAATCCTTCAGCTGGACTGCACACAATATTAACAAATACACTTTAAATTAAAAAATGTACTGCCTACCTGTTTTGATATTAAGTGGAATTGGATCAACCCTCCCGGCTCCTGAAGACATAACAGAGTTTGGCATTAATACTTAGGATGAATGCAAAATAGATTTCAAAATAACAGAATTTATACTGAGCAAAAATATAACCATCGCGTGTAATAGTTTATTAAACTCTATCAATTATTTTTAACATTGGGGAATATTTACATTTATAGTAAGTATTTGTTGCTCCAACACACAGCATCTCTACAACAGAATGGATGTCGTGAAACAACAACGTACGAAGGAACTATATTGGAAATGATTTTGGGCAGATTTTGGACCATTAATTACAAACCAATAACAAAGGTGTCCACCATTTGTGGATGCTGCTTATGGAATGTTGTAGCAGTTTTCCTCAAGGGCTTGGGGAAAATGGTAGACAATTTGTGGGACAAGATCACGTTGCTGGACCCGTCCATCCAGAGCATCATGTGACAGATTGTCTGTCGCACCATGCTGTCTGAAACTATTGTTTTTTTAATGACAGATGGTGGAGTTGTGGACATTCAAGTGCCTGGCTACGATCCTACTTAACATACCACCAAAAAAGGCTGTTTGCATGCTGCGTTTATTTTTTTTGTTGTAGTAGAAAAAACACTTGCCCTTCTTGCCAAGGCCTTCACCAGCCTTGTAACCCATTTTCTGTAGAAGTGCAAATCCCTTGTTCTCATTGCTGATGGAGCTCTGCAAAGCTGCTTCTCTGCTTTCCTTCTCCTGCTCCTTGTAGGTCTTCTGACGGTTCTTGATGTTCGTTTCCTTTTGCTGTGCCTCCTTTTTCATTGCTTCTTTTACCCGCCTCACCATGCTGACACCTGGTTTCACATCTTGACTAACAGACAGGAGAACACAAAAACAATATGACTGGGTTGAAAAACAACGGAGTTATTCTAAAAGCAATGACTGAAACAGGTGACACTTCTCTGAACACTTATGAATTAACTTCACCGTTCTAGGACTGACATCACAGGTCAATAAACTACATCGTTGTTTCTAATTTAACAGCCTCGACGTCCTTTCTCTTCAGCAGCTTCGTAAAACACTTACATTTTACTAAGAAATGCATCGGACATGTAGTCCTCTTCCTCGTCAGACATTATGGAAGCACAACGGAGAGAAAATGTAGAAAAGAACAGCTACACTGCTTCAAAATTTAGCTGGTTGTGCATTTGTATTCGCTCCGTTGATGTTTGGTTCGTTCACAGATACATTCCGACTAGCTGCAAAGTGTAGTCTAAGGTTCCAGTTCGTTTTACAAATAATTCAGGGAAAAGTATTAATGCTGTGTGGCCGGAAACATTTTTAAAAAATATATACACATAATGTGACACAATGTTTGGTTATTATACTCAGTTTTACTGGTTAAGTTACAGTATTCGCACGGTTTCGCATCGGACAAACTTTAATGCGACACCGAAGATACTCGTCGTCATTCATCCTGGGTCATCGAAACACAGGTAGGATGGACAGTTTGCTCACGTATATCACATAAAACTAGAATGTGTTTATTTCTCAGGGGTTATTTGAGCAGCTGAATGTTTTTAAAGGTAACGACAGGCAGCTAAAGCCGTATTTGGGTGAGAGTGTGCAGCCGCAGTTTAGCTTGTTCCTTGGAGAAACTAGCTAGCTTAGGTTGCTAACCAGCTCGCCTGTCAACAGCTGGAGGCTGGCAGCTGTCAACACGGAACAGCAAAGTGTTAACGCTACACAGCGCTGACATTGAGTTTGATGCATTTTATCCGACACATAAGCTATAATTTTAAAGTGTTTAAAGCTTTGGACCTGAGGTGGGGCTATAAGCTGTGTGGGTGACACCTAGACTGATTGTTGGAGACATTAAACGACAATGTAGCCCCCTTGATATGACATTACACAGACGAGGGTGTACAGCTCGGTGCAAAGAAGTCCTCGCCATGGAGCTGGCTCACAGTCTGCTGCTCAACGAAGATGCTTTGGCCCAGATCACTGAAGCAAAGAGGCCTGTGTTCATCTTCGAATGGCTCCGCTTCTTGGATAAAGTCCTTGTGGCAGCGAATAAGGTAACCATTCCCATGTAGGCAGCGTTTTTCTGAGTGGGTGTCAGAGGAAGCAGTCTGTAACTATATTTTGTGTTTGAATGGCAGGTGGATGTGAAAGAGAAGCAGAAGAAGCTGGTGGAACAGCTGACAGGACTGATCAGCAGCGCCCCTGGACCACCAACCAGAAAACTCCTGGCCAAAAACCTGGCTACCCTCTACAGCATTGGAGACACCTTTACTGTTTTCCAGACTCTGGATAAGTGCAATGACATCATTAAAAGCAAGGATGACACACCAGCGTACTTGCCAACAAAACTGTAAGACCCCATATAATCACAGCAGTGTATGTTTTATTTGACTATTTTTGTACAGTAACTGTGCATATTGACTCTCTGTTTCAACATATACACATTTGCATTAAGGTATAAGCTGTTTAGGATTCTGCATTTGGAGTTTCAGGCATATCCAGTAGACCCACCTTCAAGGGCATTAGCAGTTAAGCCAAGCGTTAATCTGCAGAATGACATTTCATGTTTAAAAGGGGGGATTAAGTGTACATGAGTAGATATTATGCGGTGTTTCTTTCTCGCATTAATGGAACCTAAAAGTGGATGAAGCCACATCAGTGGTGTCCTGCAGGGTTTTATTCTTCCTTCTTGCTTCTGTAGGGATTCAGAGGGGATGTAGGGTTTCACATGGGGTTCAGGACCTCCTTGCTACCCACTAAGCAGCTGGGCTCTTCCTGCAGTGTTTTAAAGTAGATGATAATGTTTTTTGCAGCAGGGTATCACCAGTTATCCATAAAATAAAAGCCAGTCTTACAAAAGTTTATGGCAGTTCAGTTTCATGAGATAATCCAGTTTATATTTTCATTGAAATAATTCTGAATTCTCACAATGATTGCTGTTGTTTATCAAATGATTTAAGGTGATTTACAATTTCCTTTGAATGCTTACACTTTCCTTGCAGTGCTGCAGTGGCATGTGTTGGGGCCTTTTATGAGAAGATGGGCAGGATGCTGGGAAGCTCCTTTCCAGACACCATTAATAATCTTTTGAAGGCATTAAAGAGTGCAGAGGTATATATTTTTTTAGACATACATAACTGGGAAATGTAATAGTAGTGTACAAAGAATAGCATCAAATTGTACATTGGAATATAGGAACAGTAATGGATCATTAGAGATCTATTGTTCAGAAACTGACATGACATCTATTTTTATTCTTTTATCTCCCCTCTTATTTTATTGATATAGTCCCAGGGCAGAGGAGAAATCCTCCTCAGCCTGCAGAAGGTGCTCAGTGGACTGGGTGGAGCTGCAGCATCATGTCACAGAGATATTTACAAGAATGCCCGCTCTCTACTCACAGACCGGTCCATGGCCGTGCGCTGTTCAGTAGCAAAGGTTGGTATCAGCAAAACACCTACTGGAGCTGTAAAGCATTTAACAAAAGTATATTTAGGAGACATAGTCAAATGAAAGGATTCATCTTTATTATATCTACTTCTTTGTGGGGATATCTTGCACTGGTGGAGGATTCTTACAAATTGAGCTGGCATTATGTAGTCTAATCGCCACACACGTCTTGGGATTCTTCAGCAATACCCAAGACTGTGGGTGCATTCCAATATCTATACTATTATACTATATAGGATGCCAGACAAAGATTTAGTACTTCCTATTACAGAGTATGCCAAATGCAGTTTGCCAAAATACCAGGATGTCCTACTACATCCGGTTTTATTTTACACTATGCAAGCCAGCATGCTTTTCTGGCCATCCTGACCTCCAGTCCTCTGTGCGGCAGAAGATAAATCTCAGTGTTCTGTGCAAGTATAAACAAGCTTGAGCTGCCAAGAGCACACAGACAGATGACAGCTCATTTCACACGTCAGACTGCGACGGCTATATCAGTAAGATGTTCAAAGCATAAGGCTCAGTATTATGACAAAGCAGTATGTCCCATTTGTCTGCATATTGCATGCAAAAGAACATATTGCAAATAAAAAACAAACGCATGCAATGTGTAATGTAGCCTGTATCTTCTGTTCCTGTGAAAAAAATAAATGGACCAGAAGATTTTGTTTTATGATCACTGTTTAAGCTATAGTCTCATTTTCTTTTCTTTAGGAGATACGTAACACTGCAGAATGTTAGTAGGAGTAAACTGCACCGTTAGAAAACAACCCTGACTGTTATAATTTTGCTGTGTCATTTATGTTAACCAAACTCAGATATGTTGCGCAAATCCCCTCCCTTTCTTATTGTGAAAGATGATTTCCTGTTTAGAAAGCGTGACATAAATTGTACTGGTCCAAGTTGTGTTGTTAAGCTAATTATACATAAAATTAGTAATCACCAGTATGCCTGTATATAATAATGTAGTTATTAATTAGAACATCTTCATTCTTCTTGCTTGATCAGTGCCTGTTGGAGCTGCAGAATGAGGCAGTGTTCATGTGGACTACAGAACTGGAGAACATGGCCACTTTGTGTTTCAAAGCTTTGGAGGGTTCTAACTATGGTGTGCGGGTAGCAGTGGCCAAATTGCTGGGGACGGTCATGGCCACTGCCCTGATGCCCAAACAAGCAGCTGGTAGGTTAAAAAGTAGCTTTGTGTAGCTCATGTTTGGCTACTTTCATGTTATGTAGACTAGCTCATCGGTTTTTGTCCCTCATGGTCTCAATCCTGTTCTTCCACAGTGATGCGTCAGAATGTGAAGCGAGCCACTCTGGAGGAAGTGCTGGAGCTGATGGCCACAGGCTTTCTGCGTGGAGGATCTGGCTTCCTAAAGAGCGGCGGGGAGATGTTGAAAGGGGGAGGCTCTGTCAGCAGGGAGGTGCGGGTGGGCGTCACACAGGTGAGGCGTATTCACCGGATGTAATAGGAACAAGAGCCTGCGTTGTTGGATTCCACAGTCTCATGCGTCATCCTGCTTCATTTTCCTCAGGCTTACGTTGTGTTTGTGACGACGCTTGGTGGTCAGTGGCTGGAGCGCAACTTTGCCACATTCCTGTCCCACGTTTTGGACCTCGTGTCTCACCCACGGGCCACACAGACCCATGTTGAGGCTGTGTACTCTCGCCGCTGTGTCTCCTTCATGCTACGTGCCACCCTGGGGGGCTTACTTGGAGAGAAGGCACAAATTGCAGCCGGCAAAGAAATCTGCCAAGCCATCAGCAAACAAATGAGGGCTGTGGGTAAGGAGGATGGGGGGGAAATATCACGGTTCAGAGCATTGCAGAGTAAGTACTCATCCATTATTATCATTTAATTCACGCTTCACTCTCTTTCTAAACTTCCTGCATGGTTTGTGCTTGTGTTGTGTACATAGATGGCTTTCCTTCATTTTGCTTTCCTTCTTGCTTTCTACGTTTGCTTCTTTTGGATCACTGTCCACTCTATTACATCTCTCTAACCACAAACAGCATCTTAACGTCAGGAGCATCATCCATTGCCAGCTCAGCTTATGAATTACTCATGCTTGCAGGACTGCATAGCCTTTATAGTGTTTTGCTTGCAAATTCACATTCTGTTGTTATTGCCTTGCACTCCCTAAGGAGCAGATGACATAACTTTTTCCTCACTGTTGACATCTGGCTTACACCAACAGAAAGAGTGCATGTGCTACTAAATTTACAAACGCAAAGTAGGAAGAGGCTGTTTTCCCCCCACAGCAACAAAACATAATGTTTGCAAGTTTGCTGCACCAAATTTCCTTTTTTTCTGCTTTACATCATCACATCAATCATTTTTAAAATCACCTTTATCCCATTCAGAAAGGATGATTCTTACTCTGATTTGCTGTGCAACCTTTGTACTGATGTAAACTATGTCAAAGCGACATTATTTTGTTCATCTTGATGTTAAGACAAAATGAAAGATGTTGAATGTTGGTGCCTCTCAAGACATGATCCTGGGCTCTTCATTTTTTTACTCTATACTTGCTGCTGTAGTTTTTTCAACCAGCTAGATCAGGGATGGGCAACTCCGGTCCTCGAGGGCCATTATCCTTCATGTTTTAGATGTTTCCCTCTTCCAACACACCTGATTCAAATGATCAGGATCATTATCAGGCTTCTGCAGAGCTTGATGATGAGCTGATCATTTGAATCAGTGTGTTGGAAGAGGGAAACATCTAAAACATGCTGGATAGTGGCCCTCGAGGACCAGGAGTGCCCACCCCTGAGCTTAAGGCTTTCTTTAGGATGCTACTAGGACATATTGATTGCAAATTAAATAACTATTAAACATTCTGGTAATGTAACTTACCCGAAATTCATTTTTGACTTGTCGAAATTTACTTTCACATCTTTGCTGTCCTCCACACAGAACTCTATGAATACAGAGTCTCGTCTGTCATACCACTTCGCTGTTGCTGGCTGCCTGATGGCAAAGAGCAGAAAGAGGGAGTAAGTGACACTGGGACAATCAATTCACGCCTTACTCTAATCTCACATGGTAATTATTCAGGAACTGAGCGTTCTGCTCGTTAATATTAGGGTGGATGCTCTGCTAATGTGGCCCACGTGTAGGCCTATAGGGTGCAGTACATTTGAGGTCACGTTGAGGAAGGCGTCACTCATTCATTCCAAATTAGCATGAGAGCTTCTCAAGTATCCTTCATGTCTTTGCTCATATATCACAACGATTCTCAAAAACACCCTGAAGCAGTAGCTTTTTAATCTAGATAATGCACCTGTTAATTGTATATTACAGATTGTGCACATGTTGGAGCAACACAGATTAACACACTAAGAGGGAGCTGGGGAATACTACATTAAAAGTAAGCTGCGTGGCTATTTAGATGTGAACCACACTGAGGAGAAGTATTTTTGTTTCGAATAAGGGCAGCTTCAGTACCACTGACAAGTTTATGAAGGTTAGCGTTAGCTCACGTTAGCTTAAAGTGAAATCTTCCGAGCATGACACCATGCTTTTTCAGTGCTAACCTTACCCTTGGCATGTTGGCTGACATTAGCCTGCTAGCTAACGATAATTGAGCTGCTGCAAGGCGCATAAACTAAACTACATAACGTTACGACTTTAGACCCGGCGGTGCCACGTTATATTACTAGTGAAAGTTATTTGTCAGTTTATTTACCGACACGCGGCGCCTTTTAGTCTTGACAGTCGTTAAGTATGGCTACACCGCTGGTGCTAACTCGTGTGCTAAGTCAGTTAGCTAACGTTAGCTAGTTGATCCGCATTATAGCACACTAACAAGACTTGTAGCTAGTTAGCAGCGAGCGTCAACGACCATACAGTAAACCCCAGACTTACATCTTCACTGTTTTAGCGATTAAACTCCCTCGTCGGACCGCGATATGGACAACAGTGTTACCTAGCAGCAGTGCCCGGCAAAACTGATGACTGAAACCTAAACAGTTAACTCTAAGGTTTACAACAGATGCACTGGAGCCCCTCCAAACATCGCGTGTTTTTCTCGTTCTCCCGCTCGGAGCGTGAGCACGGAGCTGCGCAGGCCAGAGCCGCTGGAGATCATTCTAGAAAGACGGAGCAGATCCAGAGCAGCGCAAGAGCTCCACCAGCAGTGCAGCTCCACGAAACACCGAGAAACTGCCTGAGGAGGACGGAGAATACATCTGACTTATTTCAAAATCTCTTCTTAAAACTTCTATTTTTGTGAAAGTTTTTTGAACTGTCAAAATGTTTTTATTTATAGTTACTTGGACTTATTTATTTATAGTAGGCTACCTAATTTTACTTTCTCTCTGCTCATGTCCCTTTATATTATTATATAATATTATTTATTATTTTCATTATATTTTATACAGAGTGCATTTTATAATGTGTATTTATTTAATTCTTATTTGTATATACACCGATCAGACATAACATTATGCCGAGTCTTTCTTGTCTCACTCTTCTCTGGCAGAAACAAAGCCATAATTTGGATGCATTGTTGTGATCTTAAAACCTAATTTCCTTCCTAGGTGTTGTCCAGTTGACTAATTTTCACCTCCTGCCCTGATTGTAATTATGCCGTAGAGTTTGAGAATTGTACTGTTGAAAGTCTGGCTGAGCTTTAGATGGCACACATGTAACCAAAAGAAGAAAATATGGATCAAAGTGACTTTTAAAACATTGCACAATACAGTGTCTACATACACCGATCAAGTATAACATTATGACCACCTGCCTAATATTGTGTTGGTCCCCCTTATGTTGTCAAAAATGCTCTGAACCATTAACAAGAGGACCTCTCAGGGTGTCCTATGGGGTCTGGCACCAGGACGTTGGCAGTGGATCCTTTGGGTACTCTGGCTTGTGCAGTGGGGCCTCTGTCAATCAAACTTGTTCCACTGCATCCTGTTGATGCTTGATCAGAATGGGGTCTAGGAAGTTTGGAGGTCAAATCAACATCTTGGGCCATTGTCATGTTCCTCAAGATGTTCCTGATTGTTTGATGTTTTTGCCATGTGATGGGGGGCATTTTCCTGCAGGGGTAGGCCAGTGACATTTGGGATTTCCATTTGCATGAGGGAGTGTGCTTGTTCTGGGACAATGTTTATTTGGGTGTCTAAGTCTCATCAACACGGATGTCAAAATCCAAGGTTTTCCAGCAGAACACCACATAGTACCAATATAATCAATGTTATTCACTTCACCTGTCAGTGGTCTTAATGTTGTGGCTGATCGGCATGTGAACTTCCACAATAGAAAATGACTTTCCTTGTGCTTTAAGTGTAGCACGACTTACAGCAGAGGGAGATGATGCACATGGCATGGAGCTTGTTCTCGGAGCGGATGTACGAGCGCATGCAGATGACGAAGATGTTGCCGAAGCAGGTGGTGGCGGAGACGACCCAGACAAAGACCCTCAGCACGATGTTGGCCAGCAGGTCCTCGAAGGACGAGATGCCATCAGTATTGGGCTTGCAGCTGCGCACATGGGGAGCGTAGCCGCAGTACTGGAATTTCTTGAAGTAGCTGCGATTAAAAGATTAAAAGATGAGTTTCAGGTTGAGCCACAGGGAAGGAAGTTTGTTTATTTGCAGCTGAGGGGTTTGGGGTGTTTCCAGTCAAGTGGGATGTCCACACAGTGTGTATATTGTGTTTTTCTTTTTATATACTGAGACAGCTGAAATAAAATTTGTTGATTTGTCTTTCTTTTCCTTATTCTCCAAATAAAGGGGGAAACTACACAACAGTCACCACTCATCTGTCGGTGTTACATGCTTATGTTAGTCAGGTGATTTTTACATGACTATTTAAGTGCGTTACCATCTAACATTGCTAATTAACACTAAAAATAACCACTACAGCTTTAAGAACAGCACAATTAAAATGTTGACATGATAGTGGCTCTATTTGTGGCTCTGTTTCATTCAATCCATCCCAAGCAGGGCATTTCTGTTTAAAGTTTCAATAGTAATTTACCCAATATTGTAATAGCTCATGAAGATGCTGTTTGAGTCTTGATTGAAGGGATGGTCCGACCATCGAGCCATGGAGCTAAAAACTCACTGTCCCTTTGAGAAGAGTTCTTAACTCTACCTGTGGATTATCCAGAGTTATAAGAACACAATCCTCCCGTATAGAGGTGCTACTTTTGGAACTTATTATTTTTTTTAATACTTTGGCAACTTCAAATGTGTTGGATTCGCTTGAAATGTATTGGTGCAGTGGGATAATCCCAAGCCTGGTCAAATCAATCTAACTGGTGAACTGCGTCTTTAAGAAAAAAAATACATTGAACTGTATGTTACCCAATCATTGATTAAGCCATACGGAGAACCTCTGCCTCTGCAAGGCTAAAAAAGACATTTATCCTCTCTTCTTGCATCCCTTCCAGAACCTGCATTGATGTATCCCAAGGTCTTTTAGCCACAAAGGAAATGGATTACACTAATCCTGACATAACCAACTCCCAGTTGGAAAAGAAGCCTGTTAGTTTTCAAGGTGGCTCTGGGCTCAGAATGACAACATTGTTGATAAACCTGTGGTCTCAATGATTCCTACTGAATAATGCAGGTTAACTATACACACTTGGAATGTGTCAGTGCATTACTTACATATGAGTCAAGTATTTGAGAGGTTCAAACATCCTTCGCTGTATGTTTCCAATTTCTATCCCCTCTATGCTCCTGACAAATATAAAGACATATAGATTTTGTCATAGTCCCATATCACACACACATCTCACAGTATAATTATACACAATTTAAAGAGTCTTGAAAAGCACAAAGAAAAAGCTGTTTTCGTCAAGTAGCCATTCAAGGTTGAAATGACAGATTTCTACGAGCCCAAATAGATTTTCTTTCTCCTGCTGATAAAGACTGTGACCTTTGTGACCTCATTCTTGTGCTACAAAAGGAAAAGCACATTAACCACATAATACCCAAACGATGGAAAAAAAACACCAAGCAGTGTATGCTGTGACACTCAAAAATGGGATAATATTGAAAGAATAATGACTTCTTTCTGGCTTGTTAGTGTTTTTTTCCCTTTTCATCAGGTTAAACATAACAGCGTAGCTCTTCAAATACCTCTTACCACAAAGCAGACAGAGCTTTTCTTTTAATACAAATGAATAAAAAATCTGCAACAGTTTTAATGAGTTCTCGGGGATGTGGCCACACATACTTACAATGATTTTAATTTATGCAGCTTGTCAAAGTGGTCAACTTGGAGCTCCACGATGGGATTGTACGATATATTTCTAGAAGATAAAAAAAAGGAAACACAGTAGTGACAATCATTTAAATAACACGACCATGTATTCCATCCATCCATCCATCCATCCATCCATCCATCCATCCATCCATCCATCCATCCATCCATCGAAAGGCGCAGACCGTTTAAATGTTGCTTAAGACTGA
>OMNN01021270.1:12438-25890 GCA_900302755.1 Chromis chromis
GTGCAGTGTGGGTTTTCACCAGGTTCTCCAGCTTCCTCCCTCAGTCCAAAAACATGCTGAGGTTAATTGATGATTCTAAATTGTCTGTAGGTGTGAATGAGAGTGTGCTTGGTTGTTTGTCTCTATGTGTAGCCCTGTGATGGACTGGTGACCTGTCCAGGGTGTCTCCTGCCTTCACTTGAGTCAGCTGGGATGGACTCCAGCCCCCCCGCGACCCTGCAGAGGATTAAGTGGTGTATAGATAATGGATGGATGGATGGATTTTGATGTTACAGCCGTGGAGCTGTTACTGACTGAATACTAGAGATGTTTTTTCAGGTGGAAATTTCAAAAATAGCCCTTGAGGCTTAAGGGGTTAAATATATCTGTCATGGAACATTGTTTTGGCAAATGACTGTGTAGGGTCAGGGTTCTTTACTCTGTTTGCTTTATATGCCCAAAGAAGGTCTGCTTTTATGTAACTGCATAAAATGTGGAAATCCTAGTGTGTGTTCTGTCATGTACTGTTATGTACTTGGGTAAGATATTGTCAAAAAGCACAAAAACTCACTTATAATGCTGTCTATGATGGATTATTTATCTGCAGCGAGTCTCATATCACTGGAAGGTAAAAGAATCTATAAACGTATATGTACTTTGGAAAATGGCCACGTGTAATGTAAAATATATGTGAGTTGCAGCTAATGGGCTAAAACATACAAAGCACTGGTATGGCACATTGAATAAGAAGAAGGGGTGCTTTGGGAATGATGAGGAGACAGGAACAAGTTGGCCTCTGTTTAAATGGAGTGTGCTTTATCTGAAGCTCCCTGCTCTCCAGGCATCCGTCCTCCATTATCACAGTCGGCTTGTGTTTTTTAAAAGGACCGAGCTGGGGATGGAGAAACACAGCAGCACAGTGTACTAATAGAAAAGTGTAACATGGATAATAGTGTCTGTGTAAAGCCACACAGAGAAAGAGCAGTCAGTTGACTGCATTCACTATCTAGCAATGAAGGAAACATCCCTCGCTGACACTGGAACATTGTTACATCTCTGCAATCTGTGGTGTTCAGCATGTTCCAGAGGAAGAGTTATCAGCTGTCCTTCAACCTGCCCCATCAGAATACTCTAACATCATTTCACCTTATACACTATGGGAAAAGTCAAAACAAAGATGGCATCGATAACCTCAGTGAAAAGGAAGCAGTAGAAAATAACTGAACCACAGGAACACGCCGGAAACTACAATTACCGCCTCGTGCTGATATGATGCCTTCACCAACCTGTCAAGATGCAGTTAACACCTGTGTCTGTCCAGACTCAGTGCAAGTATAAACAGTGCAAGCAGTATATTCTGCTTTATATATTCTTATATGGGCTGCACGGTGGCTTGGACTTTACCACATATATCATGTGGTAAAGACTGAAGTGAGTCAAATTCCTGTGCTCACATTTATATAAGAATATACATCCATCCATTATCTATACACCGCTTAATCCTCTGTAGGGTCGCGGGGGGGCTGGAGTCTATCCCAGCTGACTTAGGGTGAAGGCATGGGACACCCTGGACAGGTCACCAGTCTATCACAGGGCTACACAGAGACAGACAACCAAGCACACTCTCATTCAAACCTACGGAAATATTTAGAATCATCAGTTAACCTCTGCATGTTTCTGGTCTGTGGGAGGAAGCTGGAGAACCTGGTGAAAACCCACACTGCACAGGGAGAACATGCAAACTCCACACAGAAAGATCCCAGGCGTCCTAACCGGGACGTGAACCGGGGATCTTCTAGCTGTGAGACGACGGTGCTAACCACTGAGCCACCGTGCAGCCCAAGACTAAACTTACATACTCTAATTTGGTGTTCTTTTGAATATTGTTTTTTGTAAATAATTTTTAAGTGTTTTTTCACATACAAAAGCTATTTTAGCAGTTTAAAAGGGCCACAGTCTCTCTATTTCCTCATAGATTGACTATTTTTGTGTAAAAATAATAATCCATTAACTACAGTTGGTTCTACTGTTTTTCCAGTTGTTCCACACTGAAACCTGTCCAGCCACTGAAACATGGAATATGAAACATCTTGCTGACTGTAAACACTGATCAAAAAGTGGCATGACTACACTGCATGGATGGAATTAGTGCAGTTGAAATATACATTATGCTGAGCTGAACATGCGAGTCATTAAAGCACATGTAAAGTATGTCACAGATCAGGACCAGGAATCATTTAAAGACAGGAAGTTGTGGTGTACTATAAACAAATCATGTGAGACAATAAATAGGCACATCATGCTCATAGCGTCATTTACGTGAACATGTGGGTGTGCAAAATATGCAAACACACTGACTCAGACCAGGTTTTTCGGGGACTTACAGTGTGTGACACCAGCCAGGGTCTGGTAGAAGGTGGGCGTGTCGCTGTCATCTGTGAGCGTGACACACACTCCTCCAGATAGAAGCCATCTGGACAGAGTGAAGGCCTCCTTGTTCTGCAGCAGCCAGGTCCTGAAGCGCTCATAGTTCACCTTGTCACCCTGCCGAAACACGCCAACAAAGACCGAGTTAGTTTGTCGGCCATCAAAGAGCTGAATCATCAGTGTGCACCTGTCTGTAACCTTGCAGGTTTCTGTCTAGATGACGATATTTAATGATGAAAGGACTTGTGCTGCAACTACAGATTAGTTGATCTCAGAAAAATTATTGACAGTTACCTTTAAGGTTGGGCATTTTGACCAACATACAGCAGACTGATAACAAAAATCAATGCAGAGCAACTAGCTTAATAAGAAAAGAATGAAGTCTGAAACATTGATATTGGACTTCTGCCTCTTTAATACCTGTGGCAGTCCTTTTGACTTCCACCACAGGTCTGCATGACATTCCAAAGTAGACAGCTCATCAAAATGACTGACAAGTGTTGTAGTGGCAACTCAGGATTTAACCAAGGACGAAGAGCAAATAAATAAATAAATAAATAAACAAGCCTCAAGGTGAAAGCTGTATGCGGTTGATCGGCAATGTCAATAAAACACCATTCCACATTTGAACATATTGAAACTGTGACTCTGAGGATCAGAAACAGCAAACTTGAGAACAGAAAGTCCTGCAGAGGGCTTGAATGGAAACGTTTTAAATGTTAACTAACTGATGAATGTAAATCCGTCCTCACTGTTGAACACAGTGTTAAAAATCAGTGGTCCGGAGACTGCCCTGTAATTACTGACGGACCACTTTCTGCCTGTTTGATGACTGGGCTGGTGTTGCTGGAGGAAGCAGATAGTGGAGCTCTCTCTTTGACTCAGAAGTGATGCCTAAACAGCATGAATCATGACAAATTCAGCTTCTTATGGATGTTGCAAAACTCTGGAGGACTAAACAGAATTGATATCCATGCTGCCAAGCACACCTCTGCACATACTGGCCAAACAGACTCAAAGACACGTCTCGATATTCATAGCACAGCTCTGAAGAAACCCCATTTAGTAATCTGAATAATCGGTTTAACAACAAAGTAATACAGAGAATGTGACGGTAAGTCACACCGTGTTGCATGTTGGGAATAGGATGCCATCTTGTCAGTCAGTTGTGCTTGCTGCAGCGGTTACCTGCTCACTTTTTGTTTTCTTTGGCGAAATGTGAGTTAAAATGGTCAAATTTAATGGAGATGGGAAAAGAGACAGAAAATGGATCCTACTGGCAGAAATCACAATGCCAAGCGACGGTATTTGGATAAACTATTATAATAAACCACATAAATCCGTACGGCTTGGCAGCATAAGGCTGGATTACAGACCCTGACAAACTGCCTCCACTCACACAGCCAAACATTCTAAACTATCTCTTTTATGGACTGAGTGCATACACTTTGCGTGAGATAAAAATGTACTAATCCCTAGAAGCTCATGAACTGTTTTTTAGTTCTGCAGTGAAACAGCAGATCAGTGCACTACCTGCTAATTCACAAGCCAATAAAATGCAAGAGCACAGTTATACTTGGAACTCCTCTTTCTGGCCTAATTATGGAACCAAACTAAACACCAAACTTTTACCAGCATTCAGCTGTGTGGTGACTTTATTGAGTCATATGCAGTGGGTTTGATCAGGCATGAGCACCAAGGATTTAGAACTTTTAAACCCACATGAAGTGAATACACTCTGTCTAAACACATACCAGTAAACATGGAACCTTCCAACCACGCCGGCAACAATTAACTAATTAGTTGTCAACTAATTAATCATCCACTATTTTGATAAACGAATATTTGTTTTGTTTGAATAATGATAGCAGCTTCTTAAATGTAAATATTCTCTGGTTTCGTTCCTTCTCTATGACAGTAAACCTAAAATCTTTGGGTGGTGGATAAAACAAGACATCTGAGTTTTGGGAAAATCTGATCATCATATTTCACAATTTTCCGACATTTTATAGACCAAAAAACATGAATGAATTAATTGAGAAAAATAATCGACAGATTAAGCAACAATGGAGCTAATCATTAGTTGCAGCCCTACTTACAACATGGCATGACGTCACATTCTCTACGGGAATAAAATTTTGGAACAAATTCATAAAACTAAGTAATTAGCGAGGTAATAGGCTGCTAATACCTCGTTATCAACAGCAACATTAGTGTTCATTTCAGCCTCTAATCTCTTGCCACTGTGGTTAAATGTATGGTGGAATCAGCGGACTGCAACCTTTTTTGCACAACGAACCGGTCATCACGGCCCAAAAACTGTTTTGCTTGAAACCGGTCCGTGGTGCAAAAAAGGCTGCAATTTTTTATTTTTTAATTATTTATTTATTTACAAAAAAGTGTCCTAAATAAGTAAAATGACTTTTTATTGCTGAATGTGTATTTACTTTTTCGAGTCTCTCCCTCTTTTCAATTCTATTAATTTTGGCAGGGGGTTAGATTGACAAGTGCGGGAAACAAGCACAGACGGAAATGACGGGAAGACGATCTAGTCATTTTTCTAAATAAATCACCCTGCAAACTCTATAAAATAAAACGTTTTTATTCCTTCTGTGCGACCCGGTACCGGCCCACGGCCCGGTGGTTAGGGATCACTGTGTTAAACTGTATAGAAGTATGTAAGACAGAAAACTATGGGAGTAATAACATCATAATGTTCTAACAATAATGGCTCCTTGTAGGGGAATACACCATAACACTTGCCTTTTTAGGAAAAATATCATTTCAGTTCTACTGATAATGACGTTCTTCCTCACCCACATAATCTGGTGTTTTCTTACCTGGTGATTGTTCGTATACAAAGCCATTCATTGTTTAATAGTTTAAATGCTGTGAGTATCTCAATTCCTTTCACATTAAATGCACTTGAGTGTAGGTACAAATCTCAGAAGTTTGCATCTCCAGGGCAAATAAAAGACAGACATTACAACTTACAAGAGAGGAAGTCCACTAGAGGATGAAAATTACACTGGAAAATGTGAAAAATAACTAATAATAATAATAATGATAAACTAACTAACTAATAATAATAACTAAAGAGGAAGGCAGAGTAAACTGCAAAACTGGCATCTAACAGCGTAGAGTGGATTTTTACCCCTCTGAGTTGTGTTTTCTGGAGTGATTTGCAGTGGACTGTGACTTGAAAGGCGCTTTTGTATTCTAGTAACTTGTACAATAACTTGCTGTGATGCCAAACTTTCTATCATCTCTGTGGATTTGGCTCCATGTGGGCAACTAGTAACAATAGCTGTTTTATGAGCACGTGACAAACACCTCAGTGGTATAAGCCGAGGACAGAATGTGGGTGATACACAAGTCATTAGTGTGTAGCCCACTTGGCGTCATCACCAGGTGCATGAGAGACATTTGATGATGGCTTTAAATGTTCCGATGTGTAGTGTTTTACTGTGTTTGCTCACCTCAAAGAAGCACTTCTTGAGAGAGGCTGGGACTTCTCCATCCAGGACCTGCAGAACTGCTTCTATATCTTCCCTGGCAGCATATCCGCCCAGATCACTGGCGAACAGGCTGAAGAGGTCTGTGAGCACAAGTGACACGCACACGCACACACACACACACACACACACACACACAGACACACACACACACGCACAGAGTCAGAAGAGAGTTCAGCTTTATCACAAAAAAGCAGGCCTCTTGCACACAGCAGCAGCGAGGACGATAGAAGCTGCAATGTCAATAACGTCCTGATGGATTTGACTTCCTGTAACACGTCAAGCACAACTATCAGAACAAGACTGAAGAAGAGACAGAGAGGAGAGAGGAAGAGAAATGAACAGTAGAAAGGAAGTGGGGGTTAGAATAAACAACAACAATTTAATTCCATCATGGTTGTTAATAATCACAAAATAATTCATCCATGAAAGAAAGATGTGTCAGTGTGTTCTTGCTTTAACGTCAAGTTAAACACCACTATGTTATGACATGTTGGCTATATTTGTGAATGTTTTAAACAAATGTTTTAAGCATCTGACGGTACATGTCCTGTTCTCTTATACAAGGACAATGATGTGACAGAGAATGTTTAAGGCTTGGATGACTATGAAACCTCTCCTGGTAGATTAATCAGTACAAAGGAAAAGCAAGAAATATCAGGTTCATTGTTAAAAGTGGGGCCATTCCCGAGTAATCCCATCTAAAAAACTAGAAAAAGCTGAACAGTCTGCTACAAGTGCTTCTACAGGTGAGTAGAAGATAAAGATTGTGCTTTGTAGGAACACACAAACACTGACCAGCCATTAGTTCACCGTCAAGTTCTAAATCATTTAGCAAAAACAATGCAATGCTCTGTAGCAACAGTTGGCAGAGGCTCAATGGGATCATTAAAGTACCTAATAAAATAACAAATACAGCCCAGTTTCATCAAGTTGATGTAATTAAACAGTATTAAACACAACATTAACCTGTTACAGAATGGGAAATGAACCAGGCAATTGAAAGTGTTGTAACTTCATTGACAGAAAAATTTGATATGTGAATTTATAGTGGGGGGAAATAGGTAGCAGTGGTCTAATTTTTCAGCGGGTGGCTTTCAAAATGCAGAAAATAAATATGGCTTGAGTTGAACAACAATTCCTTGACAGCTTATTGATTTATCTGAATATATATAGAGTGGAGTGGACTGTAAAAGCAGTGCAACTTGAAGTTAGGTCCAGTCACACCAGAAATGATCAAGACACCTTCACTTCTTGCACACTTTTTTATGTTTTAAATTAAATTTTAAATCAATTTGTACTCCTAACCCATAATAACAAAGCAATTTACAAAACAAAAAACCTGAATTCTGTCTAATGAGACAAAAACTGAACTCTTGGAGCACAACTCCAGGCACCATGTCTGGCAAACATCGAGCACTGCTCATCATCTGGCTAATACTATCCCTACAGTGAAGCATGGTGGCGGCAGCATCATGCTATGGGGGTGCTTCTCAGCAGCAGGGACAGGGACACAGGTCAGAACTGAGGCAAGGATGAATTCACCCAGAGAGGACATTGAAGAAATGCTGCTCCAGAGTGCAGCAAACTGAGGATGTGGAAACGGTTCACCTTTCAGCACCACAATGACCCGAAGCAAACAGCATAGACAGGACACATCTCTGCCCTTGAGTGGCCCAGACAAAGCAGAGACCTGAAGGTGGCAGTTTATAGATGCTTTTCATCCAATCTGATGAGCTTAAGTAGATGTATCAGATAGAATGGAATACACTTCCCAAATACAGGTGTACAAAGCTTGTAAAGACTTACTCAAGACTCCTGACTGTAACACTACCAAAGATGCTTCTACAAAGTACCAATAGGGTCTGAACATGTTTGTTAATGACAGATCTCAGTTTTTTGTTTTAAATAACTTTATAATATTTTTAATACCTTTGTAGATTTAAAGGAAAATGGAACTTTTATCTGTTTAAAATGAAATTTAAACCACAATAAAGTGTGAAAAAAGCAAAGGCGACTGAATATACTAGTGACTGCAAAGGGATGAATTCTAACTGTGGCATTATACTGCATGAAGCTGGATTCATTTATTCATGCCAGTGTTATTTGATATAGACATTCGTTATTCCATATGCTTCACACAGAAATAAAAAGACTTCAGACTGCCTTTTTGCACTGCGCCCATCAGACAGCCCAACAATGAATAGGATGACTGTGTCTGCTCAGGGAGTCATGGGTCAGGGGAGCAAAGGGGAGACCGTTGCTTCCAGTTTGCAGAAACCTTTACGCCAACAGCATTGAAGTACACTGGCACTAACTATACAGTAGAATGGACTGATATCTGCATGTGGCTCTCACAGTTTGTGAGCCGTTCACACAGCTAGCGTGCTGGCTCTGTGAACACAACACTTGTTTCATGCAGCGTCTGTATATCATGATGCGTTTACTGTATTCCACATCCTTACAGAGGCGCACTGCTTTCACAAAAGAAAACAATGGAGACCTTATCTCATAATTATGATGTGCTATCTCATAATTACAAGAAACATTCTAGACAATGGATGTCAAATTACCTATTAGTGATTCGCTTTTACAATGTACTACTGGATATACTGACAGCGACCACTGAATTAGTCATACTGAAGAAATCTTAAAAAGTGGAGGATTCTCAGGAGAGTTCTGAAGTGTTCCAGTTTGTGCCCCATTTGCCTATTGTACATTATCTCATAATTATGAGATTATGAGATGATAAGTCCTAATTATAAGATAAGGTCTTATAAAGTTTTATTCTTTTGTGAAAAGCAGTGTGTTTCAAGACATCCTTGTTATCTATTTTTTGGGACTTTAATATGTTGAGCAGCCAAAAAAACTATGTATTGAAGTGCATGTAAATCTGCAGCTGCCCATGTCCATTACCTGGAGTGTGAACTGGACTAAACACACACCGTTTAAAGCTACGACAAAAAACCAGAGAATGACCCAGACACAGAGCGACACCAGCAATAAGTAGCTTTCTGGTTCATGTGGGCATGCAACCTTCAGTGTTTCAAATGACATAAGGATAAAGTGTAGTTAGGGAGGCATTAGCTGGATGTGTTTTACAGACACTTAATAGTTAGTTCTGTTCGAGTCAATTTCTTTTTCTAGACATTTCACAGATTAGTGTTGCATGGAAACATCTATAGTCATGTGAAAAAATTAGGACACCCCATCAAATATTCAGTTCTTTATAAAGAAACATTCACTTTTCAATGTCTAATCTTGTTTTCATTTATCTCTGGAAAAGGAAGTGATTTAATTGCAGGTAAACAACAAAAACGAACCTTGTTTTAATCATTAAACAAAGGATATCAACAAAAATGCATATTCTAACTGAGGAAAAAGTGAGGACACTCTACCCCCTAATAGCTAGTTTTACCCCCTTTAGCTGAAATAGCTTCAGTGAGATGCTTCTTGTAGCATCTACCAGTCTCTGACATCAGTCTGGGGAAAGTTTGCTCCACTCCTCAACACAGAATTCTTCCAGCTGTGAGATGTTTGAGGGGTTTCTTCATGTACAGCCCGTTTCAAGTCACCCTACAGCATCTCAATGGGGTTAAGATCTGGGCTTTGACTCTGCCGTTCCAGGACTCTCCATTTTTCTTAGTTTTTAAACTTGTTACCTCCACCAAGCAGAGGTTATGTTTTTGCCAATGTTTATCTGTTTGTTTGTTGTTTGTTAGGAAGATAACTTGAAAAGTTATGAACGGATTTTAATGAAATTTTCAGGACATGTTGATAATGAGACAAGGTACAGATGATTACATTTTGGTGATGTTCTGGATTACCATCTGGATCCAGGAATTTTTGTGTGGAAATCACAATATGGGTGGACATGAGCTGCTTGGTGGAGGTCTGCGCTGTCCGAGTGCTTTTCTAGTTTAGTTATATTACTTCTGTCTCTCAGTATTGTTAAAATTGATATTAAATGTCCATATGTCTAAATATGCACAGAGTTGAACTTACACTTGGCCTTCTCCTCATCGCGTCCTCTGGTCAGAAGAACCAGACCCACGATCAGATTGTTGAAGTGCAGCCCTTTGGACGAGCCTCCGAACGAAGTGTAGATCACCTAAAACACACACATAATCCAAATGTGAAATACAAGGACAACTTTATAATCTCCCGGTACTCCTACTGTCACGATCAACACGTGTAGCAGAAGTCTGGGACAACCAGGAAACTCTGCCAAGGTACAGATGAGAGGCAGAACAGTTTCTACCTCTATCCAACAGTCTGATTACAGCATTCTCTCATTTCCATATCAGTGACAGTTAAATAGGGTAATAGAACAGAATTACCACTTGCTAAATTCACTGCAATCCAGTAAAGCAGCCACGTAATAAAACCAACCTTTGTGCAGAAGTTTAAATAACACTGAACACGTTATGAAGCAATGTGCTGACTATGCTATGTGACAACTTGTGTCCCGTCTCCAAAGCATAATGTAGACTTGGACTGAGTTCTGACATGGTGTATCACATTACAAGATTACTTTGTTAGTGGCTACACATGCTTGTTCAAGCATAATCTCTCTGCATCTTTATTTCTCCTCCCCCAACCCACACACGAACCAGTAGGAGCCCATTTGAAACCTACAGAGGCTCAAATGAGGGATAGTAAAGAGCAAGAGGAGAGGGAGAAAGAAGAGCGTGGCTAAGCAAAAGAAGAAAGCTACACAGTCATTAAAATCAAACTTAATTCCATCCGTGTTTCGTTGTGGTTATTTACTAAATTAAAAATAGCAGCAGATAACACACAGAACAACAGCAGGGGAGAAGATTGCAGGGGGATGAAAGACCTGATACTAACACATCTGTAACTCTGCAGGAACCAGTGCTGTTGTTTACAGATATACATGTATGTTAAGATAATAATAATAATAATGCACTGGTTTTATATAGCGCTTTTCTGTCTTTTGGACACTCAAAGACGCTTTACATTGCATTATTCATTCACTCCATACTCCATGGTGGTAAGCTACGTATGTAGCCACAGCTACAGTGGGGTAGACTGATGGAAGCCAGGCTGCCAATCTGCTCCATCAGCCCCTCCAACCACCACCAACCATCACTCTCACACTGCATCCACCCAGGCTTCCTGGTGTTCCCTCACGGTCTCCCATCCAGGTACTGACCAGGTCCTACCCTGCTTAGCTTCCGAGATCTGACGGGATCGGGCATCCACAAGGTGGTATGATGTCAATAACAATAGATCTGACTTTTTAAGAGGACATTGAGGTTTAAGGAAGGTTTCGACAGTGGGCATTGGGATAGATGACGGTGTGTCACACTTATTCACAGGGGCTGCTGCTCGCTGGCCCAACCTCAGCACCATAGACTGTAAATAAAAGACGGACGTAGCCACCGTGACGTCTCCCATTGGTTTGTGGTCTACTGTTCTGAAGCCTGGAGAGCTTAGACTTTGGCTGCCACTCTAAAAAAATACCCTACCTAACTGTCTATTTTACTTTAAATGGGATCATAATTTACAAAATGAAGATCATGCTCTATTCAAGTCTTGAAAATAGTGATTGAGACCATTAACTCAATAGGAAAATGTTTACTTAGGTAACTTAGGTACTATGGACACTGCTGGCTACCCGGCCACACACATGCACAGAAATGGACAAATAACAAATACTCTTTTTGCACATCACTAATTTTTTGCACTGTTTTTTATTTTTATTGTTGTTATTATTATTATTGTTGTTTTTTTATCTTGTGCTCTTGCATTTCCTGCATCTTTTTTTCATGTTTAATGTGCTGCTGGTTGCTTAAATTTCCCTCGGGATAAATAAAGTACCTACCTACCTACCTACCTACCTACCTACAGACTAAGGGAGAAGCAGGGCCAGTTTATCACAGACTTTTCAGACCTGGAGGCTACGTCCATCTTTCACATACAGTCTATGCTCAGCTACCTTTTATTGGTAACATTTGGATTTTCTGGCACTAAACGTCCCTTATAAAAATGCAAGTGCTGGGCATTGTGGTGACCCAGAAGATGCATACCATATTTTGCACTACATATATTCAGGGTTTGATTCCCAGCTGTGCACCCTTGTTTTATGTACTCCGTCTTTCTAATCTTGTTGGGTCTCCTTTTACTGCCATGGGTCTTTTGTCTGTTTGTCAATATGCCCAATACCCAACCTGAGTGGAATGAAATGGATCTGAGTGTGTGAGCTATCATCTATGATCACATGGTGTGTCACTTGTCACCACAGGGGGAAACTGTGAGTTTTGAGGCAACAGGAGAATGTAAAGTTTAAAGTGAAGGGAAAATGGAGGTGTGTTTGGACATGTTGTTTTGTCCTGTTGTTGCCATTTGTGATTTCTCTCCGACAGGCTCGACTGCATTTTGGATTGGGTGTAATTACCCTCGGCTCTATTTGGGTGGGAGATGCTTGTACAAGGGGCTCTCTTTCGTTTGTCATAATTGCCTTCATTTGACAGTAGACAGTGTAGAGATGCAGTCAACGAGAACAGAGAGAAGGATATGACATTCAGCACAGGTCCTCCAGCCAGGAATCAAACTGCAGACTTTATAGTTACAGTACATTAAATATACAACATATTACATAAACTAATGTATGCATGTCACGTTCAGGTGTGTTTTCCGTAGGACCTCTAATCCCCTTTCCCTTTATTTGTTATTATTACAACTGCAACAGGAAATGAACAATAAGCAAAAAGTCGTCGATAAAATGTAAGAAAATACTGAAAATGCCCATTTCAATTTCTATCAGCTTCAGGTGATGATTTGAGATGACTTTCTAGCAACAGTCCAGAATTAGAAATATTCACTTTATCCAGTCATTGATGCCAAAAATGCAGCAAATGTATAAAAGCTGGCACCAATTCATCAAAACAGAGTCTGATTATTTTATGTACGTTGACTAATTGAGGGGCAGTGGTGGGGCAACAGGTAAAGCCCCTGACCTCTGATCAGAAGGTCGGAGGATCGAATCCCGACTGCGGCCACTGTTGGGCCCTTGAGCAAGGCCCTTAACCCCTGACTGCTCCCCGGGCGCTGCACCGCGGCAGCCCACTGCTCCTGCTACTAGTAGGATGGGTTAAATGCAGAGGTTGAATCTCCCTAAGGCAGTGGTTCCGATCCTTTTTTGGTTCGTGACTCCATTTTGACGTCACAAATTTCTGGAGACCCCAGAGACATTTTTTTTTCTAGAATTAGTTTTTGATCAAAGATGTCAGTTACAAATGCAAGGAGGCACATTTTCTGCTGGTCACACAGGAAGTCAACAAAATCTGTTTTTTTTCACATCCATGGAAAACGCCAACAGTTTGTTTCTCATGGAGCTAAAAAAGAGACAGTCTAGGTTGTCATTGGAAAAAAAAGTTTTTCATTGAAAATAAAGACTTTTTTTTTCTATGACAAATTTTGAAGTTGAAGCTTTTTTTCTTGTTCAAGTTTGTGTGTCAGGTTGAAGCAAGGGAACTGAAGTAGTGGGAACTGTAAAGTCACATGA
>OMNN01021304.1:3329-15223 GCA_900302755.1 Chromis chromis
GCATATATGTTGTCCAATTTGCACTGATATGAAACTTTTTTTTTTTTTTTTTTTTTTTTACAATGGAATAAAAAAATATGCTTAAGATAATATAGAAATCATGTCATCACACAGTTTATTCAACAAAGCAGCTTCACTGTTCTTCATTACAACCCTCTCAGCAGTGGCTGCAGCACATGTAGCTGAGCAGACAGTGGTGCGGAGTAAAGTGGTGTCTTCATGTTAAAGCGGAAACTATTTTCTGATATACAAACAGTGACCACCATCATTTTTCACCACTAGCATAGATAAAGAATATCGATTTCAGAATTTTGCACTCGCCCCCAAAAATTTGCATCAGTCTAATAAAAAGTCCATCCATCCATTTTCTACCGCTTATTCATGACCCTAATAAAAAGTCCATCCATCCATCCATTATCTGTACATTAACGCTTAATCCTCTGCATGGTCGCGGGGGGGCTGGAACAGGTCGCCAGTCCATCGCAGGGCCACACACAGGACAAACAACCAAGCACACTCTCATTCACACCTACAGACAATTTAGAATCCTCAATTAACCTCAGCATGTTTTTGGACTGTGGGAGGAAGCCAGAGTAACCAGTGAGAACATGCAAACTCCACACAGAAAGATCCCAGGCGTCCTAACCGGGACGGGAACCGGGGATCTTCTAGCTGTGAGGCGACAGTGCTAACCACTGAGTCACCGTGCAGCCCACCACAAGACTATGTACTGTAAAAATAGGAACCCAGGTTTAGTGTTTGACCAGGAAGCTTTTACATTAAAGTAATACTTTTAATAATATGATAACAGTCGATTGGATAAAATCCTGAAAAATGATTGAAGTAAAAGAAATGGTTTTGTATGGGGGTAATTTCCTTCTAAAACGTAACGAACACGCTCTGTTTTTTCAAGTACAAAACATGCATTATACTTCAAGAACAAGTACCGCATGTCTTAAAGGTACAAAACAATATCATGTGTCTTTTGGTACAATCTTCCCGCTGTGATTGTGCTCAGGATATCCTGTGGAATTTGCCCTCCACCACAGTAGGTGGCGCTGTGAGTCAATTTAACTTATTTGCTGTGAACTATGTGCCTGCCATGGGGTATGTATATGTATATCACACATGTAACATCCATGCTGGCTAAATAAACATGGAATGCACCAGTTTCTCATCTGACTCATGGAATAATGACATATTCTTGCCCATCTTGACATTGTGAATCTTCAGTCACTTGGTCTGGGGATAAAGGGACATAATGGAAAACACCTGCATCCACTTTGTAACTTCATCTCTGAAGATCCACAAATGAAATGGTTTAGTACATATTTGGGCCACTTTGTCGGAACAGTTTGAATCTGAATCATTTAAGTATGACCTAAAGCATTACTTGACAGCTATAATCAGCAGAGCATCCACCCCTTACAATCACAAAGGACACATCAAATAAAACAGAAGGAGGAATCAAACGATGCTATCAGCACACTTTATCAGCTTTAACTCGACTGAGTGAATCTGACACCCATTCAACGATCCACATTTGAGAACCTCATTGCAGAATTGTAAAAGACATTTCTGTAATTGTCTGAAATGCTCTGCCTAAAAACATAATGATCAAGAACAGAAAAGAGTTCACCTTCAGAAACAAAACGCATCAAGAATGTCTAATAGGTCTAATAGCTCTAAATGTCCATAAACTCTAGACTTGGGATAATTTATCATCATTAATGAACCTGACAAAGAATATTGCAAGCACAACTCTGTCTCCAAAAAACTGCATTCTGAGCCCATTTGAACCCAATCAGGTGAGCAGATGGAGGCATAGGTCAACAACAGGCATCTCGTACTAGATTTAAGTTTAGTTCTCACTCTCTTTGGGTTTTAGTCACTGTTTGGTTAAGTTTATAAACCAAACTACATGGTTAGGTTTAGTAAAATATCCCTTTGGTTGACACTTTCACAAAGATAACTGCATGTTAGAAGCTTGGTTAAGTTTAGGCACATTATGTTTAGAAAAATATCACGGTTTGGGTTCAAATACAACCATTTTATAAAATGTTTGAAGCTCCTGCTCCATTTTCTGGATTACCAGGGTGACAAGTCTTATCTCGTGTAATATATGACTGGTTGGCTGAAAAGGAGCAATGGTAAAGCTAAAAATAAAATAACAAAGGTATGTTGATTAGAAATGCATTTATTGTACTTGTAAGATATGCAGCATTTGTTTTTGAAGAAATGCATTGTCCATTTGATTGATTGGTACATTGTGTATTGGTAAAATGGTAAATGGTCTGCACTTATATAGCGCTTTTATCCAAAGCGCTTTACAATGTGTTTCGCATTCACCCATTCACACACACATTCACACACCAATGGCGACAGACTTCCATGCAAGGCACTAATCTGCCATTGGGAGCAACTTCGGGTTCAGTGTCTTGCCCAAGGACACTTCGGCATGTGGGGGGGACCGGGGATCGAACCGCCAACCTTGCCATCAGTGGACAACCCGCTCTACCACCTGAGCCACAGCCGCCCCCTATTGGCAAAACTAAATGCATTAATATTTAAATGGTGTTCTGTATTTGCACCCCACACTGGGTTTGTTAGTGAATCACAGGCATATGTAAAACATGTTGGTTCCATCGTTTTATTCATGCCATGCCACATATGTGAAGTAGCTCAAAGAATCCACAACAGTATCTACTAGTATCGTGCATTATTTTATCTGTTTGTTCAGCTAATTGCTTATCCATTAATTCCTTTTAAGTTGTACTTATGTTGTAGATGGCAAAAGTCAAGTCTAGCCAAGTTACATGAAAGGAAAAAACAACACAGAGGAAGCACCATTACTTGAAGTCCCTACTACTACTCATATTTAATTTAACGAGCAATCCTCACTTAAACCAAATGATATCGCATTCACATTGATTTCTGCTTTCCAAGCTCTCAGCCAAACACCCACTCCCTTGTGCTGCTTATTTAAACATGGAAAACATTCCTTTTACACAACCCCAGGCCTAAGGTTTTCAAGTAAATACCACTTACATATTCCCTTTTAATACACAATAAATAGGCAGCCTAATTTGAGCCTCAGCATGAAGAAAACATGAATGTGATAGAAATGCAGTGCAGTTACCACCACATACTGTAGCTTGCTTAAAATGCACTCTTCTGTTGTTTCCTTTCTGTTGAAATTCGCTTGCATTAAGGCTTTGTGTGCACAAAGGTCTGCACATTACCCAAATGCTGAAAAAAACACATTTAATAGAGACTATAATCACCAGTGACATAATGAATTTGTAAAGGTTTTGGATGCCATCTGGTGAAGTGGTAATTTAAGGTCCGTCCCACTTGATTCACAGCTGATGAATTCATTTATTTAGAGAGCTCAATCAACACGAGAATATTTCTACCACATGAATGCATATATTCCTCCATAGACTTCCTCCATACAGACCACCATCTGTGGATTCAACTGTGATTAACAGAGGAGAAACAAGAAAAGTGTAATTATGCTACTTTTTCATATTTTCCTCTAATCTTTGCCAATTTTCTAGTGAATTATTTTAACCTTGTAGGCCTCTAAAAATTTTACTTTTTCCTAAAAATCAAATATTTTTGTTGGTTGAGGCTGAATGTTCTCTTAAAGTTGGATAGCCTCTGGGTCTCAAAAGTGAAGCCAATGCAGAAGTGCCCTACACCTGCATTCTTTCTAACAGCCAGCAGGGGGCGACTGCGCTGGTTGCAAAAAGTAGTCTGAATGTATGGAAGTTTAGCAGTAAATGACCCAACTTCTCACTTGATCTGTTACCTCAGTAAACATTTTTGTAATGAGCTGATGGTCTCAATTGCTTGTTTCAAACACTTTTTGAATACAGCATTGTGTTTATTTTATAAATCATCACCTATTTAGTAAGTAAAATCAACAATAAAGCAGGGTATGTTTTAGGGCGGGACTACCTTGTGATTGACAGGCTGCTACATAATGTGTACTGTCCTCACGTTTTCCAGTCAAACTGTTTGTTCTTCTCAGTGTGCCTAGATAATAACATTGCAGTGGCACAGGCCTTTAGGATTGCAAACATCTTGGAACTCATTTCCTTATGGGATGATTTTTGCATCTCCAAGCCTCACATGCAGCTAGAAGGAAAGCTGTATCTACAGACACTCTTGAAGTGGCTACTTACATGATTTCCTTCCCTGCAAAGTGTGTTTTTCAAAATGATTGACAACAGATTGTCAGACTGTTTGAGGAATCAAGATTCATTTAAAATCTCTCATGTCTTTGTTGACTTTCCACCAGGCGGAGTAAGCATTTTAGCTAGAATATAGATGAGCAGTTTTATGACTTGAATGGTTTTGTGGTTGTAAGACTGTCTGCAGTGGAGGTTTGTCCCGTAGTAGCAGAATAACACAGCATTCATTCCCAAATGCATGTAAACCACACATCTAACATGTGATCCGGTCTGGTGACACATTACAGATTAGTGAATTAGGAGAGGGGGACTGTGTCTGTTCTTTTGAACCATCATCAATTTCCTGTGAGCTTACGGCTTTAACGGCAGCATTTCCATGTTACAAAGTGAACATGTTTTAATCACAAGTGCTGTCACTCGATTGGAGCAATTTCCTGTGGCTCTGTAAAGTATGAGGTTGCAAAGTAATTGAATTTGGGTCATAATTAAAAAGTGCAAGGAGCCATGTGATCTCTCCCTCCCTGCCTTTCATCTTTGTAATAGCATTGCAGTTTATGTTGAGAGGCAAAGTTTTCATCACTGAAATTAGTGATTTACAGTGGTCTTCCATGCTTTACGTGCCATGTAAGGCACAGCAACACCCTTATTAAATTGGATATGCAGTTTAATTTGACATTGACGAGAACAAAAAAACAAATGAGTTTGGGATCAGTCATATAGAGAGGTTCGTAGTAAAATAGGCTATGTGTTATTAACGAGGCTGATATGAGTTTGCTACTGTAATATTCGAGCAAAATGGTACTTTCCATTACTTGTGTGAAGAGAATGTGATTTCCATTTCTCTCTACAAGCATGGTTAACATGTCTCCAAGGTTCCTCGAAGCCCCAAACCTGATATTTCCCACTTCGCAATTGCTATGATATTTCAATCAGCTCAATATCATTAGACAGCACTGCAACTGTAGTGTTGTAACCTCTGAATTTCTTCTGAGCAGTAGGGGTGTAGGCGGAATAACACATCTCATTATAAAACACGATGAGGAAACCAACTCAAAGAGTCAATGGGGGAGAGATTTGACAGAGAATATGAAACAATGTAACTGATTGCTGCATAGATAATGGAAGAAACTGTAGGAGATTAAATTATAATACACTTGGGAAAAAGACAGCGAGAGGAACGGATACCACGGTGATGATCAGGGGTGAATGTGGCTGGAATAGCTGTCGACACGTAGCGCTTCTCTGCCATACATGATAAATCTGGTGGGGACAGGATTAGCTGTCACATGTTTTATCTGAGCCCTGTGGTTTTGTTTGATGCTTGCAACCGTCGGTTGTTTGCAAGCTGGTGATATGTGAAGATACTACAGCTGCACTCAGTGTAAGTACCTGAATAACAGCATCAGCAAATGTGGAAAATGTTGACTCGACTGGACTGCTGCTTCCAACTTTAAGCAAAGTGTATTTTTTTTGTTGTCACTGTTACTCATGCTATTTGTCACCACTTATTATTCAGGATGATTACCCGACTGCAATGCACTATGCTATTGTAAACAACCATCATACACCTGATGTGACATTCTCCATGCTTCATGGCTCATGTTTTCCACATTTGCAAACTGCGGGTTCCAGAAACTGACCACAAATGTTGTAGTGAAATGTTTCCAGACATTTGTTTCGGTGTCTCCACTGTGGGAGACTCGGTAGTATCAAAATGAAATCAGTGGAGGACATTAGGGCTGTCATGGAGCTCTCATCAAGCTGGTTCCTCTGTGATTGGGTTCAACACAACATCAAACAATATCAAACTTGTATTGTCTTCTCATTGTCAGACAAATGAAGGAAGCTCGTTGTTGCCGGTGTACTCTTTAACACAGAATACTAAGTAATAAAGTTTAGTTCTAGTCTTCTAAAGACTTTTTGGTCTTTTTTGGTCTACTTTACATTCTATTCACAACATGGTGAGGCTGCAGCTGTCACCCAACCATGGTTACAGGTGTTATTTTCAGCTATCGCAAGGTTAGCAGAGAAGGTACCAATTACTTGTTCACACATACACGGTGTCCATGTGCCTCTGCTCTGCAGTGCTGCAAATAATCATCATCGTCATTAAACTTATACATGTCATCCGACAGCAGCATGGAACATCTTCGGCTGGGAGTACAATTAATGTTACATCCGCATTGCTTGATTTTATTTTACATGAGCGGTGTCAACTTACCTTGTTTGAAATGTGGAGTTGCTGCTTTCAAGTATCCCCACAGTTGTTTTGTTGTTGTTGTTTTTTATCATTCTCGTTGTAATTTATAGATGAGTGAGGTCATAAATAAATTAAGAACTTGTAATGCAACCAGTAAGATTAACAGCAGTACGACAGGTCAGCAGCTGCCGAACAAGAGATGTTTTAAGGAAACGGATGTACAGTGTGCAGTTCCACAGCTGCTGCAGATGCCGCTGAATAAGACTTTGAATTAAAACAGTAATTGGTTCATTTAACTGCCTTGAACATATGGTTTAGCTGTTTTTGTTGATGAAAAATATTTGATCATGTTTTGAAATGTTATTTTTCATTTAGTTTTGATTTTCTCAACAAAAAAAAAAACATCAACAAATACTTTTGCTCATAGTTTCCATTAACAAAATGAACCCTGGTTTCCATATGAACACGTGCAAAAACAATGTACTATCAGAATCAACAGCGTGTGTGAACTGCTGGACCAAAGTAGAGGTGATGAGAGAGGGATATTTACAAGATCAGATGGATTTATAGCTGCATCACACAAAATCACGAATCAACACACACACACACACACATGTATTAAGCCAGCTGGCCAACCGAGTGCGGAATCAAACAGACTGTGACATTTGTTTATTTTTTTTTCATATCAGTGTTTCCAGCCCACTCATTGATGTGCCACCGTGAAAATTCCCACTCGTCCAGATGGCCAGACTGCCCCTGGTTGTCGAGGTTCTTCTGTCTTAGTGGCTGGATTAACTGCTGCCTTTTTCCTCTAAAGCTCAGATACTTTTTAAGTCATTACTGAAACCTGCAAAAATTGGCAAGAGATATCAGAGTGCAGATGGGCAGTCAACTGAAGCAACCTGCCAATCAGCAGCGAACAACAACAAAATACAGGATCTTGTTTCATCAGCCTTTTTTTTTTGGACTTCTCTGCTCCACTGCCCCTCTTCTTCATGAGACTGAAATGATTATTTGTCTAGTTTTGATTGGCTTGCTAAGATCCTGTAGGAATACATCAGTCTCACTGATGCACTGTGTTTTTGGTCATTATTTGCGTTATAGCTATAAAACAATTCGTTCTTACAGTCACACAAAAACATGTGAAGTTCGTTGCCATCTTTTTTTCAAGACTAACAGATGGTTGGGGCTCATTTTATTTAGTCGTATATCATAATTCTTAAACCTAACCCCCTACACAACATGCTCAAACCATTTATTCATGATGGGATGTTCAATAGTAGATGCCAAACATGTCATCCCATTTCTTGACTTTAATGATCATCATATCCGATACAACACTTAACTCAAGACATTTGCAAAATGTAGTCGCAAAGCTATTGAGCTGGAGAGGGAGGCTCAGAAAATGGAAATGGGGGTTTATTGTAGAGCTGTCATTCTTTTGATGCATTGCCATTATGTGTACATCTAATACTGAGACAGCTGAGTCATTTGTTTCAATCAAGGCACAGCCTTCACTGTTCCTTTCTTAATTTCTGTTATAAATTCTCTAATAGATTCTGATCTAAGCACTTGTGGCCAGCCAATATATCCTGTTCGGTCTGACCTCTATTAATTTGTAGCAGAATTGTTCGGACCTAAATCTAAAAGATAGACGCTTCGCATTGCCAATCTCTTGACATCTGTAAAATTATTTTTTGACCCTGATGTTATCGGGACCAGACAATAGATTTGTGTGTCCCAAAAGTGCAGATGAAAAAGCAGACGGATGACAAATTAAAGGAAAAGCGTGGACCCTTGACTCTACACTGAGGGGGTCTGATGACTTTGTTATGCTGTGGGTGTATTTTACTGATATGGACTGGGTCCACCTGTAACCCCAACCCAAGGTTATTCTTAGTGATCGCCGTTACCCTGATGGGAGTGGTCTCTTCCAGAATTATACCACCATCAAAACATCAAATGAAGGAGTATCTTTTGGATGAATGGTGTTTCATCACTCCAGTAGAGTTCCAGAAAGTTGGAGAATCAATAACAAGGCACGGAGGAGCTGTTCTGGCTGCTTGTGGTGGCCATTAATAAAACACTTTATGTTGTTGTTGTTGGTTTTTTTCCTTTAATTTGTCACCTGTCTGAATATAACTGCAAATGTTGTGCTCTTTCTGTGAATTCTTCATGCACATTCCACAAAACTTGTGTTTTATTGTTTATAGCAATGAATCAAAGTAGATTTCATGTGGGATTTTTGACCCTGATCATCAGGAAAAAGACCACTGAATGAAAACAGATGACTACAAAGTGATCTAAAATAATGACAAATGTAAATATTATAAATATAGTGTATTGATATTGACATTGCACATATGGACACTGCAATTTTTCCCCTTTTCCTGTTTATTTTTTATTTTACCTTGCTCTCTGTGTGAACATAGGCAACAGAGACATTGTATGTGCTTCAACAGTGAACATGGTAAGTTCACACAGGTTCATGTAGTAGTAAATCCGTAACAGGCCTGGTTTTTAGAAGAATAGTGAAACCCACGTCCTTAAACATCCATGTACAAAACACCAGTCAGAATGCAGTTATAAACAGCACTGACACACCGGTGATGCTAGACCTATCATTAAATACATATGAGTCTCTGTAAAGATGTATTCAAATGACAACGTTCTGCAATTCATGTATCTTGCAATTACTGGAACAGGCGGATTTCACAAGTGGGGACATTGGAGGGGGTGATTACCTTCTAGGTCTGTGTTAACGCTTTTCTGTGTATGTTTTTAGGCCATCTGAAATTGCCACACTGACATGAATCCCTGGTGGACTTTTTTTTTTTTTTTTCCATCTTTGTTGTTTGTTTATTTGGTTGGGTTTGCTTTCATCCTCTGTAATTTGCTTGTGGCAGATTGTTCATTGTCAGTCACAGAATAATTTGCTTTACGCAGCAATGCAAGATAGCTGTATTCAGGTGTGACTCATCTGAATATACAATGGCTAATGCTCGCCTTGAGTGGAATCCCAAGTTTTAGTCTGGAAAATCATGTAAAAGCCTCATGATTACTGTCGTCTAAGCCACTCTTTGCCAGTTTATAGTGTTGACAAACTGCCACAATAAAATCTTTTTTTTTTTATCCAGTGTCTAAGAGGCATATGTGATGATACTAAAGTATGTGTTTTTCTTAGAAAACGGTTTATAGCAATTTTCCTCATAATAAATATATTTAAAAAACTGTTTGGGCCTCTTTGAACTAAAAAGAATAAGAGATAAAATTTATTTTGAAAATTCTGTCGAAAACACGTCCCCCATGCAGCCCAACTCTGCTTACCTCATCTGGCCTATCACTCCAGCTGCATTATAGCAGAACAGATTTTGCTCTAAACAGATCGCATTCTGAAGTGTCCTGTTTAGTTTGAGGAAGTGGCACTCATTCAGCCAGCCATGTCAGGCGGTTCAATCTAATCTGCACTTCTCTTGACATGTTGGCTTAAGCCTGTTGTGCACCATGTCATTTGACAGTCAGAATCAATGTGGCTTAAGAAGAGGTTCCGATCCAGCAGCAGTCATGGCGGTAACCCACCCATCTGCTAAGTTCTTAACCCCTGCTGCCTCCGTGTGCACCTGTTTGTAGGCAGCATCATTTCCAATCAGCCTCACCTTTCCGATATGAAAAAAACCCACTTGGATCTAATACAGCCAGAATGATCGCAACCTATAGCGATGCCTCTTAGGGGGTAAAAATTCCATTACCATGTAAAGCAGTTTCCATTTCTGTCCTCCTCTTGCTTTAGTTTTACTGCAGATGCATTCAACAGGGTATGATTGAAAACCTTTTTCCAATCCATGCACTGAGACTGGCGGACCTGTGTTAAATGGATCCATCAATACTATACACTGTATTTTATCGTTACCCTACACGTGACGGATAAAAGTGCTTTGGTACGGCAGCACTAGAGTTTTTTATTTTGTTATGAATGATTGGAAACATGTTGGATTTTCCATTTCCTAGACTTGTTTATTGTGCTTTTGACCCAGAACAGATTGATTTAATAAATGACTTTTTAAAATTACATTTTTTTTAATTAGAAGATTTTTGTTTACTTGCAGTTTTTGTTCCCACACAGCCGCAGCTTAAACTAATCAGCTTTGGCATTTGAGTAATTGCTGATAGAAACACATTAGTAGCTCTATCTCACTGGGTTGATATTCTTCTGTATGCTATCAGGTATCCAACCAGTCAGTGGGAAGAAGTATCAGTTGTTGAAAAACTTTGGCCACCTGTTGTCTGGCCCACCTACATCCTGCTCTATGTGCCACATGTGCCTCCCTGCACCTTAATTTAAGTCCCTCTATAGTTGATTTAACACCTAAAGACTCATCTCTGTGTATCAAAGTTACATATTTAGAAGTTTTTTACATCAAAAGAAATGGTTCCTTTCTTAAAATGGCTCAGATGTAACTGTGTGCTTCCTCCAGAATGTGCAGATCTACACAGTAATCTACACTCTGCTCAAACACTGTAAAACTATGCTACATAACAACAAGTTGGAATATTTGGAGTAATTCAAATTGTACATGTTCAAGCTAAAAAACAATTCTAAAGCAGAATAATGATACAGAAAGCCCAAGTCTGCAAGTTGACAGGATTGGTTCTTTAAGTTTGTTATGTATGAAACTCTGAATCTACGTTTTGGGGCCTGTCATCAATACGCTACAGCCTTAGCCATGATGTTGTCTGCTAATTTCACTCATAAAATGTCTTGCAAATAAAAAAAAACATCATATAGACATGTTAGCAAACTTGATTTTCACTGGAGGGTGTTTTTAAATCTTGGACATTTTCTTTAAAACCGCTTAATCCTCTGTAGGGTCGCTGGGGGGCTGGAGCCTATCCCAGCTAACTCGGGTGAAGGCAGGGGACACCCTGGACAGGTCACCAGTCTATCACAGGGCCACACATAGAGACAGACAACCAAGCACACTCTCATTCACACCTACAGACAATTTAGAATCATCAATTAACCTCAGCATGTTTTTGGACTGTGGGAGGAAGCCGGAGTACCCGGTGAAAACCCACGCTGCACAGGGAGAACATGCAAACTCCACAAAGAAAGATCCCAAGGTCCTAACCGGGACGCGAACCGGGGATCTTCTAGCTGTGAGGCGACGGTGCTAACCACTGAGCCACTGTGCAGTCCTCTTTAAAACATATAAGCATATAATTTGTATCTTATTACCAACCTCAGAATGTGAAGAAAATAAAGATGCAGGCTGTTTTGACAAATTCATGGACACATGCGTAGGGCAGGTGTAAAGTTGTTCTTCCTGTCTGTGTCCAAGGAGGCCCTGCATGCAACAGAAAAACACTACCGCTCTGAAAATATCATATACAACACGCTTCTTCATGCATTGTTTGTCCTGATAGATGAGACTCACAGCTAATGCAAACCAGAACCCATGACAAACAAGTCTTAATGTGGTTAGGACATAAGCATC
>OMNN01021310.1:1964-36079 GCA_900302755.1 Chromis chromis
CCATTAACTATAAAATGTGTTTACTTGAAATTGCTGTTTCAAAAGCATATCTGTAAAATTCAGAATAATTTCCTACATTTTTTAAGCTTCTTCAGAGAATCCATAGTTTAGTTTTTGTAAAAGTTACAGTATTTGTCTTCTGGATGTCAGAACCTGATTTGGTATTTAACCCTCAAATATAAGCCAACCAACTGTTTAGGGCACATATGAAATGATCACTAGATTAGACAGAGCTATTTTATCACCAATTACAGTATAAAATCAAAAATAGAAACAAAGAATCTAATGTATAAACACATTATATGCTTTGGAAGCTGTGTGGCATAAATACTCTATTAAGTATGCATGATTTGTGGTTGACAAGCTGAAATCTAATTAAATTTCTCAGCATGATGAGCACTGACAATGATTTTAATTTACTTTCCTTTCAGACTAATTAGACTTTCAGACTTTTGGTAGAAACTTGTATCAAATACACCCAAATGTAATCATAGAGACCAAAGATGGAGCAGAAGAATTCCCACAGATGAGAATTGGGGGAGAAACGGAGTCAGACTGAAGGGTGGAGTCTGTTTAGGATGTTAGTGATGAGCTTAGAGATGCTGCTTTTCAGGAGGTTAGGTTTCAGGTAGTTATGAGGTTAAGGGGAGACCAGACGAGGAAGGAGGGGCTGAGAGGAGAGAAGATTGGATTTAGGAGTAAATTGTGCAACGTTAGATTTAAATGAGAGAACTTTTTTCCCCCTAATAACAGAGACAGACACTATGGAGATCCTCAGACAGTAAGATGATACACACCTCAGTTTCCTCATTCACCTGAGACACCTCTTTACGCCTTTTCTGCACAAACACGCTCCGTCTCTCACCCTCTTAAACACACATGGACAAAAAAACGCTCAACGTACATGTGCAAAAAGTCACGGGGGGTCCTTCTTTGCGATGTTAGCTTTCAGGCTTATGTGTACGTGGTGTATTTTTTGTCTGTCTTCTTGCATTTCCACCCGTCCTATGCCCCGCAGCCTTCCTGTTGACAAGCAAAGCAAGAAGAGCAAAAAGAAAAAAACTGTGAAGCACAATGTGAGAGACGCTAGATGAACTGTTAACTTCCTCAACCCACGTCTCTCACACAAACACACCAATGCACTCCTGCACTCTGCTCTTTGTCCTCTCGCTACCATCTTTCTCTCTATTCCATCCCGTCTCCTCCTCCCCCCCTTCGCTGCCTGCCTCTATTCAGCCTTCTTTCCTCTCTGCCACTGCCTTTGACCTCAGCACCAGTATAAAAGCTAACCTTACACGTCAGAGGAAGGTCACTTGCACACAGGGGGGGTCAAGGAGAGGTTGCATTCGTGCCCTGGGGGTGCTGCCTCGGTCCCAAAGGACTGGAGGCAATGTGACAAGGACGAGGTGGGGGAAGGGGGGCCCTTGACCTCTGGGGGGTTTTTGGATGTTCATCTAGGCACATATGCAGCTGCGTACACCCAATGGTGGAGCCTGCAAGACTTTCATCCAGTTGCAAAGCTGAATATGGGCCTTCCCATCTTTCAGCAGCATTTTTGTTCAGCTAAAGGCAAAAATGGCAAGAAAAAGTCATTGGATTTGGTTTGAGTAAAGGTTCCGATTCATTTAGGAGAGGAGTTCTCACTGTTTATCATAATTCATAGCACCTACACCCAAATCAAAATGGCAGCAGCCTTTTCTTGCCCACACGGACCAGATATTGTAACTACATCTTCATATTTGTTTCATATTTTGCATGATAAACACTCCATACTCTTCTGTTTTCCATCGAGTGTGCGTGTGCATGTGTGCGCCGTGATTGTCTGCCTCCTACAAACTGATCTGTCTTCCTCAGAGCAGGGTGACAGGTCCCTCTGAGTCGCACAATAGAAGGACAACCCCCTCGAACACACACACACAGAGTCACACTTACCATACAGCCAGATGGGCTTGTGTCCCCCATCGCCAGACAAATTAAGTTTGGGCCCCCAGATTAATATTCAGGCAAAGCACTGGCTCTATATAATTGAATCATGGTGCCATGAGTGTACAACAGGGGCTACTTTAGATGCAGCCACCATGTGCGCACACACAGACACACACACACACACACTAACATCAACACTTGGCTGCCAGCTGCGCTTGGTATCCTGTCTGCTGGTTGGAGACAAGTCATGAATATAGAATCACAGTTCTCTGTGCACTACACACTGTTTTATAGTGGATTTTACCTTTAATTCTCTTTTCTGCTACTGAGAAACTATTGCACTATAGCTCCTGAAGAATACAGCAGAGACTCACATATAAATTCTTAACCATTTCTTATTTAAAAATGAGGCCTGTATTGATGTAAAATGGGCAGTAATGTTGCTTATAGTGTATTTCAGTGTCCAGTTGTAGGCTGTTGGGATACAACATACACATTTTAACTCAAATTATGACTAGACTGTGCTCATGTGTGTTCAATCGTTTTTGTTTTTTTATACATGGTCAGTTTAAGCGAAAAATTAAATGAATTAAAAGGAATTCATAAATTTTAACTGAGTAACCCATTCATTCATGTAATGCTGCTTAACTTCCTGATTGAATATCACCAGGAATTATTGTTACTGCTGGGTAGTAATGAAAAAATGCAGCAAAATAAAAAATTATTACTGGCCATATAGTCTCTTCTGGTTTTCCATCATGCGCTTTATGCTTTGAATGGTATTATAGTGACACAAGCATTAAAGTGCATTCTATGTTAGATTTAAGATGTTGTAGAAAGTCTTAAATCTAACTTGATGTTAATGTGTTTATATTGAAAGTAAAAGACCATCAGCTGATATTAGATTCTTTTTTAATGTCTCCCCTGAAGTAGGTCTAGAGACTGAGTCAGCCATTGAAAACACACAGCAGTCCTCTGTGGTATATGAATGAAACTTATTTCTTGTTGAGGCTGAAAATGTTCTGATAACGCAGCACCTGATTGCTACTAATCATCTTTATTAGACAAGGAAGCAGCTTAATGTCCCCGCATCAATGCTGCTATTGTGCCACCTTCCATCAAAAAAATCCCTTTGAACCTGCGATGGGTTCACGTATGCTGTGTATAGTCAGTGGGAGCTATAGGTAAGAGGAATCAAATATTTAAGTTCCCTTTTGATAAGGATTTCTTTTTGATTAGGTATGCTTTTTGAATGAAAGTTTCGTTTGGGTTTTTTTTTTGTCTTTAACAAAAACGATTTTGTGTTTTCTTAGTGCTGCAAACAACCTTTGAGGCTAAATTAAATTCATCATTACTTTCAGGATTTTGCTTGAAATAAATACAGGTTTTTTAATTTCAAGGAACAATAGCGTGGAGACATAACAATTGTTCGGTGGCTCACTTTCTTCAAAAGACAGTGTTTTTTTTTAAATATTTAACTGAGTGGGTTAATTGGGCTCCTCTGTGAAAAGCCGTTTGATCCCATATGGAACAATCAGGTGCTTCAGGAAATTAATATTGGATTTTCAAGTACAGCATGTACCTGACAGCTAAACAATCTGGTCAGTCACGTGGCCATGCTTTCAAGGAAAGAAAAAAGGATTTACATTCAACACCAGGTTGTTTTTAAGAATAAATTAGTCTTGATGATGGAAAATCACTCTGAGAGCAACTTGCAGGTTGAAGGTTCCACTAAATTTACACATATTATTTCTTGTAAATGAACATCTAAAAAGTTAATTCACGATTTCATATGTTTTAGGAGATATAAAGGCAGAAACTCTGGTAAACTAGTCACATTAGGGAGATATGATGGAGGTCTGAGATGGCTGTCCAAGCCAGAATGTGTGAATGATAGCTGGTTCGTTGCCTTCAGTGCACACAGCCACTTCAGCTCCACCATCGTCTTTTGCTGGCACCGTTGGGAGCAATAGCTACAGATTCGACGGAGATTCAAAAATGCAAACTGTGTGCTGCAAGTCTTCTTTATGTGTGCAGATTTCTACATTAGTAAGCTCTCTCTTACCTCTCTCTCACAAGTGACACTATAAAATGTTGAGAAATGACTGATACCCGATGATCATCAGTTTCTGTTGTGGGTAAGTATCAATAGTCGAGTCATTCACAAAGACACCTTCCCTGTTCTCTCTGTTCTCTACTGGTTATCCTTACATTACTAATTCTCATTGATGGTCACTATTTCTTCTGATCTTCGTCTGTTAATGGTCTCTTTGTCACCAGGTAGGCTCATAATTATAAAGCCGTCGTGCATCATATGGGTATGAATATACATTTTCGATCTTTAGTGTCAAAACTACTGTTAGTATTCATATTTCTTTGTGTTAAATTGAACCAAGCTAGCCTCAAGTTAAGGCAGGTCTCATATTCAGTTACAAAAATTGCTCGTTATGTGATTGTAGTGCTTATATAGAAATGTTACACGTGTTTTTGAAAAATCTAGTTTCTGCCTAATTTTTCGACACGTATTCACTGGGTTCACTAACTAGTACGTTGCTCTTTAACGTTCTGAACCCCAAAACCCACCAGTGGATTTGAAAGGTATGCTAGCTTAAAAAACAAATACACAGATATCTTAAATTTATTTTATTTATTTTTTTAAACAGGAAGAATTGTTGGATTTTCACCTTTCCAACAGTCCTAGAACTAGTCATCTGTGACATGCCATTCCTTTGGAAAATATAATCAAATCTAAGCCTACAATTGTAATATTTCATTAAAATCACTTTAGCTTCTATCCCACTGCCATAACCTTGACTTTTTTTTAAATATATTTATTTTTGGCCTTTTCATGCCTTTATTATTAGAGAGGACTGGACAGTAGATAGAGTCTGAAACAGGGGAGAGTAGGGAAGGACATGCGGTAAATGGCCGAGGTCGGACTCGAACCCGGCACAGCCGCTATGCCTCTGTATGTGGGTCACGCTTCTTTTCTTTTTGCACTATTCTTATTGTTGTTTTGCATTACTGTGTATATATTCTTTTGTAGATTTTTAAATATCTATATTTTTTTTTTTTCTATACTTATTTTACTATTCTCTTTTTATTCCTAGAGTGACACCAACAGCCAAAACCTAATTCCTTATATGTTGTGTATGTACTTGGTCATTAAAAACTGACTGTGATTCTTTATTCTTCAGGTCTTATTTAAAAATTCCCCAAAAAATGAAGTATTCGAACTAACTAGATTCTGTGAAAAACTAAAAATTCTTCACTCCTCATTGCATCTCTGTAGGCATTACTGAACACCTGCAACCAACAGTCATGTGACAAAAATTCTGGCACCTTTCGAATGAACTGCAGGCTGTGTTTACACAGAGCAGAAATGTAATCTTGATTTTTTTGGTTTATGGCAATATAACTGTGTCCTTTTGCACTGAACGCATTTTTCCATTGTCCATGCTTTTCACCATGGTTGTGCTGTTTTCCACAGACTTTATACTGCAGTGAAAAATGAGCCCACAGTGAGTAAAAATGTGGCAGGAGCGAAAAACACAAAATTCAGAGGGTTAAAATGTTTCTGCATAATTTCTATTTGGTTAAATGAAAATGCATTAATGTAGGTTTTATTTCCTGAAAAGTGGCTTCTGTCTAAACAAAATATTGATCCTAATAATAGAACAAGTGCTAGTCTGTTCAGCTAGCTGTGAGTCTGTTACCCTGTCGCACACACATGCTCTCTCCTCTGCTTCCTGTTCTCTCGCTGGCTGTCGCCCTCACAGGTTTTGGTGCAGAGAGAGAGGAGGTGACATGGACACACCCACACATACACACCACCACACACACTTCATTTCTCACCAGGCTTTTTCTGTCGCTCCCACACCTCCTCCTCTTCCTCCTCCTCCTCCTCCTCCTCCTCCTCCTCCTCCTCCTCTCCGTCTCTCACACCCTCCGTCACACTCAGGGTTCAGTTGTGGGTGAGCTGGCTCTGTCCCTGCGTATTGGATTTCATGTCGACTACCCGACTCATTTCTGCGTTTGTTTTCATCAGTGTGAGCATATTTCATTAGGGTCATATTGTTCTCAGTGCTCATCATGCACAGAGAGGAACGGCAGTAAATTCCAATTCTTGTCTCTTTCACAAACACAAACCGATCAAAAGTAAAGACCCTGCGCCAATGAAGCGGGAATGATTCCCCATCTGCACCTTCCTGGTGATTTCTTCACTTCTTTACTGCCAAAATGAGCAAGGAGGACACTAGAGAGGAGTGAAGGTATCAATCAGAGTCATTTTGGCATGAACGCAACCTTTACTCCTCCAACTACTCCGACTCAATCTCGGCACGGACAGTGAGACGTACAGCTCTGGTTGGCTTCCACATGCAGCTCTCAGTGTGTGATTAAGGCCCTAATGCCAGTGAGGCTGAGTCTGTTCTGTGGTTCAGGGGTATCTGTGATCCACAGCTGTTTGTATGCTGTGTGAGAACCATCACTTTCAGTTGATTAAATCCCCACAGTCATCTTATCTGAAGGCAGCAGGACAGGTAAGTGCACTCCACTGCCAACCGTTAATCTGAGGGATGTGCCGCACATTTTCAAAGAGCCGCCCCAATTATACACACCACTTCCTGTGTGGGTGCCTGGTTAACAGAACCACACTTCTCTGTTTGCGTCTATGCTAAATTGGCTGTCTTGGGTGCTGCAAAGCTTATGGTGTATAAAATAAAGTAAGAGGGACACAGTGACAAAATATGGTCTTTTTAGAGACATACGCATTCACATGGAAGCCAGATGTCCCAATACAGACACCTGAATGCATGTTTGCTTCACCAAGAAGCAGGAAAAAGTGTCCCACGCAGTGCACTTGACTCGACCTTAACTTCTGATACAGTTTTGAAGTGATGTTCAAGCTTGAGTATCCCACAATTTACCATGATCTTCCGCAGCACACCAGTCCAGTCACTGGGGGTAGTGCTCCTGTTTTACAATGTCACATATTGTACATTTAATATCCTTTTATCAATGATTTTAAGAAATGCATTCTAAAGACAGAAACTATTCACAACAACATGACATTATGTCTTGTTTACATCAGAAAAGCTTCTAGATAACTCAGTTTGATTGTTTTATTTATTGTGTTTTCCCTCTTCTCCTTGGTGTGTGTTTGTGTTGTATTGTGTCATCTGATTGTGGGACTAACTGTAATGCTGTACGGTCCAGCCAACTTATTTGCTCATTATGTGGAAATTAAATGAAACCAACAAAGCATCTGGGCTCGACTGAGCCATGTATTTGCACATCAAACAAGTATGTTCCAATGTGTTCTGAAAAACCCCCTACATGCTTTGGTCTTAACAGGAACTTGGTCACTGTTGGTTGTTATTGAAAATACATTACGCAACTGGGCACTGACAAATACTGCAATATGAGTATTGGGGCTGTATTTATGGACATACTAGTATGCTGGTTTCTCTCATATTTGGCATAAGGCCTTTATATGGAACGTGGTTATTAATAAGCCAGATACATGATAATATGTAGTAAGTTATGGATGAAACATCACCAGTGGATCTTGCCTGCAGTTCGTTAGTATCAAATTTTGCAGCGCACTGTGCAGATCCAAGTGTGCCTTTGATTTCACGCCAACTCAACCACTTTCTATCATTTTTGTACCAGCAAAAGATGAACCAGGTTTAGTTTATTGATTGAGTGCTTGTTTTGCTAAGCTCTATTTAACATCTGATCAGCAACAATAAAACTCTCCTGTATCAGACTTTCTTTTCCTTTCAGCGAAAAACATCATCAAACAGCAAAAAGACAAAGTTAGCAAACAGTTAATAGAGGTACATTCAGCAGCAAAAGCCAAATATTTCCCTCAGAAGTTGGTAGAGACCAAGAATGAAGCAATAAGAGGAAATGCTGGACTTATCAGCAACTGTTTGCTCACAACTTTGCCATAAAAATGTAATAACAATATATCAATGGTCTTTTTACTACTCGTTTCTGCTGCCCCCAAGTCGCCAAAAAATATCAATTACTTTAAATTTAACTTCATACAAGTCAATGTGTTCACAGTGTATTGAAATAGAGACTAGTTTTCACAGATGTTTGATATTATTTTGCCACTATGACAACTTAACACCAACAGAATCAAATGTAACCGACATGTAAGGCTGCACAATTATGCCCAAAATGATAATCCCAATTATTTTGATCAATATTACTTGTGACAATTATTTATTGATTTAAATGACAAAATATTTTTATTGCACTTTTCAATTTAAATAAACAGAGCACTGTTTTCACGTCCAAGTTGTGCTACATTTCTGCTAATGTCAATGTTCTTTGCTGAAAAGAAAACTCAAAAGAGCTCCAAAAATGTAAGTAAGATTGCATCCAAAATAATTAATTTGCTGAACATTACACAATTTATCAGTAGGGGTGGGACAAAATATCGATACAGCGTTATATCATCGTCCCACCTCGTGCGATATGAGTATTGATACGCTGGTGCCAAATATCGATACTTTAATATAATAAGGCGCTCTAATAAGGCGCTCTAAACCCTGCCAGATCCCCCCCGACAGCTGCCATTTCCCTAGCGTCACTACTTAATGACTCCACACAGTGGCGTTTATAACATGAATGAAGGAGACTTGAGCGGAAATGAATTGGCCAAAGAAGAGTTTGTACAGGTACAATGGAGGACAGCAACGCTACCGTAAGAGATGTCCCATTAACGCTTAAATCCAAAGTGTGTACCCATTTCAGCTTTCGTAACATTGAGGAAACAAGCAAGCTCGACAAAGACTACGCCATATGCAAGAACTGCTAAAACTAAAGTACACAGGCAACACCACGAACATGCAAACCCACCTGCAACGTGAATTCCTCACAGAGAAAGCGGCTGATGCAGCTAACGTTTCAAGTCAGCCTGCAGCCTACATCCATCACTTCGTTAGTAATAAATAAATACTGAACTTAACCTCTTTACAGGCATTTTGTATTTTTCAGTTATAGATATCGTGATGTATTGTTATGTGACTGTCTTGCAATATATCGATTATCGCTGTATCGTGTGATATATCGTATCGTGAGCCATGTATCACGTATCGTATCGTATCGTATCGTATCGTATCGTATCGTATCGTATCGTGAGATACACTGTGATTCCCACCCCTATTTACCAGTGTTCCCTAAATGCCTCACAGGCAGGCTATGTAGTAGCTAGTCAGCTGTGCACAGAGAAGCCTCTTGTCTCCACTCAGTTACTGCAGAGAACCCAACCCAGACAGGTGTTTGACTACAAATTAGTTTGAAAAGAGTGAAATGAGTCGGTGTAAAGTCAGATTTTGTCAAGTTAAAACTAAGTAACTTTATCTATGACCTATTTTCTATTAACAGAGATTTCGTTGGGTGCAGCACACATTAAACATCAATATCGCCGCCGATTATTATCATTTAATTGTCCGAGGCCAAAATTACGACTGTGATTGATATTCAACTAACTGTGCAGCCCTACTAACATGTATTTAAAGTGATCACGGTCACTAAGGTGTGTTGAACCCACAACAAACACACATAGAAACGCTGAAGAAGGCAGAGCGCAAATTAATATCAACACCCAAAAAACAACAAAAGAGCAGTCCACACTAGCCGCTCCATTTCCCGTACTAGATCCGACACACACCCATAAACTCAAACATATAATCACAACAACAGTTCCACTAATGACATGCTTTAAAATGCCACACCTTTATTAACTCAAACCACAACATAACTAACCAGGGAAACAGAGGCCTTTGAACTGCAGCAGACCAGTCGCCCCAATGCACACGGATTTGCCACTGTAATCTACTGTACTCTTCCTGGCCAGATGAAAGTATTAGCAGCATGAATAATTAGGCCAGATGTCCCATTCTGGGTCAGCGATACCCAGCTACTTTCCCAGAATCCATTGCAAACACATAGGGGAAGTCATTGCAAGAGACGAGCACAGGATGGTCAAAGGCAAAGCGAAGACGGCCGCAGATGAGATGTTGTCATGGCCACAAAAACCACGACTGGTTAAATATCTTTGAAGAAGAGAAGAAAGGAGAAGAGAAGAGAAGAGAAGAGAAGAGAAGAGAAGAGAAGAGAAGAGAAGAGAAGAGAAGAGAAGAGAAGAGAGAAGACCTAGATATAACTGGAAGCCCCTGCAGTCATGTTTTTCAATGTCTGAACCACTTAGCGAATGAGGGAGCGACAGACAGAGAAAGAGCGACACACACCACATCTTTCCTGCACTAATGCAGCAAGGAAAGTGGCAGTTCTGTTGAAGAGCACATGAAGCCCCAAGGCAGCTTTCTGAACCTTGGTAATCTTCCTCAAATCTCATGCCTAATGCTCACTCACACCCAAACATCCATCCTGAAATGTTCCTAGAAAAGGCAGACCGGCCACCTGGATAACTGGATGGCCGGTTAATTGACTGGGTGAGTGAAATCAATGTTGTGAACTGGATGTGCTTTTCAGCTCCACTAACTGTACCCTGGTTCAGTGAGAGTTCAGCATGCCACAGTAAATGGTGTGGGGGAATAGTGTGGCTCAGCTGGTAGGACACAGAATCGCCACTGTTACCATGAATCCACTACAGAGGTTGCTTTACTGACACATGTCACCCAAAGGTGATAGAGTGCTTTAGAAAACTGTGCAAAAGGAGGGCAAATGGAGGGAAACTGGAAAAAGGCAAGTGTATTGATGACGAGTCGTATGTTCATGCAGGGTAAAAAACAGCTGTAAAAAATAATCCTGTAAAAAATCTGGCAGCAAGGCCAGAAAAAAAATACATTAAAAACGGTATAAGACTGTAAAACTGGTTAAATAACAGCAAATATCTGAAAAATAATGGGAAATTTAGCTGATTAAAATACAGTAAAACAGTGCAGTTTTAGAGATGTAGACATTGTGTACAGTTTTAGCCTCAAAATGTCAAATGTCATGATGTAAATTAATACTTTTTTCTGCGATTTTACTAGATATTATATGTAATTTAACAAAACTGGACAATTCTCACCATTTTTCAGTCCTTAATATACATATTTTGTCTATCAGATGTCCGTAAAATGTCAGTAATTTTGTTTTCCGTGGCTGGACATAGTGATTTCCCTCTGCTAGTGTTGTTAATGATGACCATACAAGGCGCTGCTGGGAATATTTTCTAACCTTTGGACAGAGCCAACCTAACTGTTTCTCTTTGCTTCCAGCTTTTATGCAAAACATCTTCTGGTTGTAACTTCCTAATGAGAGCCGAATCAGTGTTCTCCCTGCAAGACATGTAATAAAAATATCTGAAAATGTCAAACTACTCCTTTAAATAAAGGCAGTAGTTGCTGGTTTTAAATGTTTCATTAGGTTTACTACAAAAGTAGGCTCATTACTGTGAGCACCGTTTATAAGGTTAATAGCTGAGCATCCAGTTATCTGCAAAACGGTTATGATTGTTTGCGTATGTGATTTTCTACTTTCAGAAAGCTTTTAATGAGGGAACAGCATATTTTATATCACTGCTGAGCTACAAGGGAGCTCCATTTTTTTTTAATTGTACAGATTCAGGTTCAATACGCTCAGTGCAGCTTGAAGACTAAGTGGGAATATTAGTTCATTCTTGTATATAATATAACTTGCCTATGGAGGATGCAACACAAGCCCTACATGCAAGACTAAAGCTCTGCTGGCCATCACTAATCAGATCAACATACTAGCAAAAAGCTTAACTAGGGCAAGGCGATTAATCAAATTTTATCTTCAATTATATTTATGTATTTAATGATTATAAAAACAACATACTTAAACATACAAAAAATGATTCTGCTGCATTCCATTTCATAATGGTGCTCTTGTTTTGTCTTGTTATAAAAATAAATTTCTTTAAACCAGTCACAATCATTTAGGGCAGTGCTAAGCCCAGGATGCAGCAACAGAGTCCCTGCAAAATAGTGACAGAATTGTTTTGGTGTAACATTAGCAATCAGAGAAGTGAGTGCTGTCATTAAAATGGGTAATTCACCGAAAGAACCAAGCAAACCCTCAGTAAAGCCTGCCATTTTCAGCCATTTAGATTGCTGCTCAAAGGTTGTTGTTGATTGTTAAAACGATAACACGAAGATACCAGATAGGGAGGACAAAGCTGCTCGAAAATGTGCGACTGGAAATGTCAGGCTTATACCTGAAGTCTACATCCAGGGAGTCAGACTTGCATAATGATGATGGTGTTACAATATTAATCCTGGTCACTACGAGAGGAACTGCAGGTTCAGACATTTTGTGTATGCATTTGGCTGAGGAGCCAATGATGCAAAGCTACTATCTGTGGGATTATGACAACCGCCAGATGATGGCTGCCTCTCTCCTGTCTTGCACTGCATGTTTGGGGGAACCTTATCGATCTTTGTAGTTTCAATCATAGCATCTGGACTTGCTTGAGTTAGCTCAAAGACGTTTCACCTCTCATCCAAGAGGCTTCATCAGTTCTAAACTGACTGGTTGGGAGTTCCAGATTTTATACACTTCAGTAGCCATTAACACTATTGAAACTCTAGTCTGCTGGGTGAGTGTTGCCCCTCACCTCATTATGCGAAACTTTCACATAACCAGTCAGTTTAGAACTGATGAAGCCTCTTGGATGAGAGGTGAAACGTCTTCGAGCTAACTCAACCAAGTCCAGATGCTACGATTGAAACTATGAGGATAACCATGACCTGGATGACGGAGAATCTTCACAGACATGTAACCTTATCGATCTGATTTATCTCCCTTTTTTTCCATTTATATTTTTATTCCTCATTTGAATTTCATTTAAAGATCAAGGAAACCCACTGAGAAGTTTTTTAAGTCTGATATACTGACCAAAATAATTGTGACTATTATTCTTGCCATAATCGAGCAGCCCTAAGCTGACCCACCCAGAGAGTCATTCATGTCTGTCACATCCGCATATACGTAGAAGCACATCTCATGCAGACTTAAACCTATGGCATCACTGCATTTGGCCTCCTCTCCTTCCAGGGCTGCAGTGGGGTTTTGTTCACTCAATACACAACATACAGACATATACCACACACAGACACACTCACACAAACATCTACACATTGACACACATCACTGATCAGGCAGACTTCCGCTCTTGCGTCCAGGGAACGTCTAAGATAGGCGCAATGTTTAAATCAGTCCCCAGGAAAATTGGATCTCTTCCACTGTTTAAATTCCACAGACTTTGAGGCATGCAGTTGCTTAGCAACAGCAGAGCCGTGTCCCCCTCTCCGACATCCATTTTGGTTTAGTTTCTGCATTTTTCAGCTTTGACTCAGACCTAAGTTAAAGATCTGAAATATCTCTCCTTTATGTAAATACACACTCGAAGCATTAGAAAATATTTTGCACTAAAAAACTTCAAATCAAACAATTCTTTCCACACTGGTATTTGTTATGCAAGGGGAGAACATTTACGCTAAACTTTTGAACTTGGATGGAAATAAATGTTTTAATCAACTCTGACACAGAATACTGAGTTATTCAAATATACTCAACACTTGACTTCTCGGTTTGCTAACATGTAAACAAAGTTTCACAGGACTGCAGCAGTGGGAACAGAAAGAAATGTTTAGCTTCAGAATGATAGAACCTCTCCAACACCATATTTTGGCATCTTTTTAAATTATTACAGACTCATAATTAATCATTACTGTGATGTGTAGCTTTTCCTTCACTTTACTAAGCATTGCTTTGCTTCTAAAACACACAAGAGCGCAGACAGATGACGAAATTGTGCTTCTGCTCTGACGGAAATCAGTGCATGTTTTGATTTCATGTCTGATGGGACTGTTGAGCTTAAAGAAACTGTGCGTATGTGAGTGTGTTTGTGTTCCTTTTGTGTCTACTGCTGTAATTACTATAATAACTTCTGCTGAACATCACAGTCCCCAAGGGTGTTGTGTTTGTGCATGAGAGACTGGTGTAGGTGGGGGCTGAGATTGAAGGGACTGTGTGTCCTCCTGCTTTTCCCCCTCTGTGTGTAAGTTCAGACATGTCTGTCTATCCATCATAAAGGTTCTTTTTCTTCTCTTTTCGCTCTCCATCGTGGTCACAGGAATCAAAGAATCTCTGTGTGGTGTCTTGCCAAATATTTGATAAAGCTTCACATTGCCCAGATAGACCTTGGACCCATGGACAAATTCCTCCGCTAACAAAGGGGATTTCATTACATGAACAGGATTGGCTGTGGGTGTGTATGTGTGTGTGTGTTTGTACTGCTTAGAGAGTGAGGGACTGAATGAAGCCAAGAGTGGTCCAGTAAATTCAGTGTATTCTCATCAGTGCTGCTCACTAATCTCACCATGTCTGCCTCTGCTGTTTAAGTTTTCATGCCCTGTGTTGGAGACATCATTGGCTTCAGATGTTTACAACCAGCTGCACTCCACATACTGTGCTCTTACTATCTGTGTTTCTGTCTCCATTAAAAATAGATTTCATCTACACTGGCTTTTCTGTTCTCTGCGTACATCTTCTCCTTCTCTGTTTTTTTCAGTCCATTGCCCAAAGGTAGCATTGAACGTGTATGTATGTGATTAGACATAGTTTTAATCATGAAAGCAAGCTTATGAGTGTGGCGTGTTTATTAAACGACTGCATGCTATTAGATAAAGAACTCATAACTCCATGACCACGTAGATGTATTCAAACGCTGGAGACATGAAAGAATGTCTTTTATTGTGAAGTGAGCCTTAAAAAATGCTAGTGAAGCCCACCTCTACACAACGACTAAAAAGTCGGCAACTTCACGTACCTGGAGACAACCAACTGCACTGACTATGTGCAGAAGCACATAGTAGTTTTCTAATCCAATCCGCTACATAGAATACATCACAAAAACAGAAGATAACCTGGGTCTTGTGAATGGCTTAATGATCCTTTCACTATTAATGAGGCACCATGACATAGAGACGACTACAGCCACCCTTTGATCTCTCTTAGGTACACTGCTGCCTGCAGCTAAATGCTAATCTCAGAAGACAATGCTAACATGCTGGTCTAATGGTTACTATGTTAATCATCTCAGTTTAGTGTTTTCACACGGCACACTGGTCTGGTCATAAAGCAACGTGGAGGAAAAGGTGAAATGAGGATGCCATTAGAGAAGTCAGCAGGTCACTAAAGTTATTACAATTCATCTTGTGGATGAGATGAGCACCTGTACCATATTTCATGGCAATCCATCCAGTAGCTGCTGAGCCATTTCATCCAAACCAAGCATTAACCTCTGGGGCTGAAAAATGAAGCCAATGCAGAAGTTCTAAAACCTGAATGTCCACTTGAGGCTGGCTCCAAAAGCAAGTCAATTCCCATAGACCTCGATGTTAACATGTCCAACTATACATCAGAAATAAACTTGTTTATAGACTGGTAGAAAAAACAGTTTTGGTCTCTATAGCTAATTCCCTGTCTGTGACAACCATACATGGGGTGAAATCTTATATAACTCACCCGTTTAAATCATATTAAGGCTTTAAGTTATGCATAATTAAGAGAATGGATGTTTTGAGTAACAAGTGAGTGTCGTTACCGGACAGTCTGGTAGTTGCTGAGATATTTCACAGGATAAGTGAAAACCATGACATCCTGGTGGCGCTGGATGAAAAATGAAGAACCCAAATTCTTGGTGAGTAAGTAAAATACTGTACATGCTTAATGCTTAAGGCACTCATAAGCTTTAGAATCGTGATACAAAAATAACAAGGGGGCCAATTCATGCTTTCCATGTCCTCAAGGGTCCACAAGGGTCCAAGCAGCATTCATTTCATCATTCACCCAGTCTGCATGGGTCCATGTGGATCTCTCTGAATACATCCATGTGCATCCTTAAATTTATGACCACACAGACAGCACCCACTGCAAGTGCATTAACTACACACGTGCAATGGAAACAAATGTAGCTTAAAACAAATGGTTGCACACCTTTATATTCTATGATTAAAAACACCTTAAGTGAGGTAGTCACTGCCAGACGTGGGAGGTGCTTTGATTTTTAGCTACATGATTTCTATCTGCGGAGCCCAAAGTGGGGAATTCTAAATTCTCCAGAAACCCTGTGTTATATCTGCTCACTGTGCTCAACTGCTACATCCTGTAAAAAGTACAAAGACAGCCTTTTACTGTGTGTTTTACTGTGTGAAGGACAATGCGACTGTCTGCACAGCAGGCCAACATGTACTTACACTGCAATATAAATGGAACAATGTGCTCATCCGCTGTCTGTGTTCAAAGTCCACATCGGTCAGCACACAGGGATGAGGAAACCATGAACTGGTCTCAAGGAGGCTGGGAAAATAAGTATATGCATTTGATATGTCTGAAATTTCTCTCTTTTTTGTTAAGAATCCAGAAAACACTTTTGGTGAAGTTGCTCTGGCTCTTCAAACTACCATATGACGAAACACCGCTACTAAAAAATATTATAGTAATTCAAGTTAATATGGTCCTTCAATGATTAGACGCTAACAAATACATTTTGGCTGATAAGTGGAATGATGCCAGAGCCTGCGTTACCACACGGTCACCATCATCCAAAATAATTGTCATTACAAGTCAATAGGGACACAACATTTTCAGAAATGAACCCAATTGCTGCGATGTGAAGTTCCTCCATCACAAACTGCATTATATGAAGATACCATTAAGAGCACTCGCTATTTTCACCTATTTGTCAAGTGAGATCGATTAACGTCAGTAAAGCAACTCTTCTTGAAGGAATAGTCTGACAGCACTCCACTTGTTTGCCTTTTTACCAGGAGTTAGACGAGAAGATCAATATCAATTTCATCTCTGTGTGTTCACTTCAGAAATAGGCCTGAGACATGTTTAGCCTTGCTAAGCTGTGGAAGCAGTTCTCTGTGCCACCTTTTTTTTTCTCTAATCAATGCATGGGATACAAACTAAACCCAGGAAGGTATGTGACTTAATGCCGATTAAAAAAAAACATGAAAAAAGATTCCTAGATGAAGTTTTTATAAAGCATATTCAAATATCCAGTCCAGCTCTTGTTTCTTCTCTGCATCCCTCTGCAAGTACGTGATTTGCAGTAAAATACATTTGATTGTGTTGACGTTCTGCTTTATACAGTGTACTTAAATATTTATGTTATTTAACTTTCCAAAAACGTCGGCATTCGTGTAATGCGAGCGCTTGCAGTGGGTAACAATGGCCGAGATGTGGAATGAAAAACATTTTCTCAGGCTCTTTTGCAGAGGGAGACCCACACATCATCACGCGTATAAAGCTTGTCAGCACACTTCTCTCTCCGTCTGTGATTGTTCTCAATAACCCCTGTTGCCCAGATGAATGATGGCAGGTACTGGATGAAAGCCAGCATCTGCTTCACTTCAGCTAAAAGTCTCTCCCCAACGTTTCATTCAGTACCATTCAATATCAGGCATCGCTGCACAAACCAAAGAGCGGTGTGTAATAGCGAGAGAAAAAAAATGTTATAAGATGAAAGAGCGGCTGGTTACTCACGTATGATTAGCTCCATCAAGTGTGACTGAGGCAATTTAGAGTGAGGTGTTTGTCAATATGCTGTTCAAAAGCAGATATAAAAAAAACATGAATGTGTGAGGCCAACTCTATATTTTTAAACTTTTGACAACAACTGGTTTTCAGAGTCAGCCTCAATTATTTTGAACGTTTATATAAAGAAGAGAACAATTTTCAAATTATAATTACCTCCAGCAGCAGAGAATTGATCACGCTTGAGACAAAACTTACAGTAAAGCCCTGGCTGACATGCAACTTAAAGCTGGAGTACCAACTATAAAGCACAACAATATTCAATAAGACTCTAAGGAATGAAAATGAGGTTATTATCCTATGATTTAATATAGGAAACTTTAGGGGAAATATCCATTTATTGTACTGATAACAAACCCTGATGTTTACCACAATATCTCGATGTACCGTCTGTGGAGCTCGGTGCATACAGCACAATAAATCAAACTGTCTCAGGACTTCTTTCTTTCTCTAGTATCTCATTTTAACAAACAGTCCCTCCCTAGTGGTATTTTTTTCTCTTTATCTTGATCTTCTTTCTGCCAGTGTGTCTCTCTCAGCCTCAGAGTGTTTGTTTGGAGAGTACAGCTCGCCCAGTACGACATGGAAGTACGTCAACGTTGTTGGCTTGTTCTTAGAAAAGGGCAACAGGAAAAGACCACTCAGAGAGAGAGGAGACAGGAGGGGAGGTGGGGGAGAGAGGGGTGAAGTCATGTTGGAGAGACAGAAAATATACATGGTGGGAGGAGAGACTGCGAGATGATACATAGTGCAAGACAAGATCTATTGCATAATAAAGATTTTTGTTTTGTCTATTTACTGCTTCTACTCCTACTCATCAGATTAATTGCTCTGATCTCTATAAAAAATGGATATGGGCATCACATGTTACAGGAACACTGATTATATCACTTGTATATAGCGGTGCACATCCTTTTCATATTATTTGCTCAGGTTTTAAATTATCTGCCCCTGAGATTTCTGCCTCCAGCCCCAGGAGCATAATCAGGCCATTTTTCACTGCAGGAACTTGCAGCTCGAAACTTTGTGTGTGATCCAACAGCAAGTACCGCCCCAGTAGAACCTCTTACAGGAGGTTCCCAACTCCAGGGTAGGTATTTGTAAGTGGCCCTGAAAAGCTGCTGAGCAGGTCTTGACACTAATTGGGTAAACTCAGAGAAAAAACGCTGACTGGTTAAACTCAGAGAGGACAACAAGCACCATTTTTCTGCATTTCAGTCTTTTAGTAGCAACTCTCTAGTGTCCTCTGACTGTCCACTCACCAAAACCCACAAGAGAGCAGAGTGGACTAAACAAGCAGTGAGAGATTTTGGGATTCGTTTTGTGTACAGTTTGGCCTCGCAGGTAACATAAAAGTAGTCCTTTCTCATCACTGGGTTTGGGGTAACATGCTTCCTTGGGGGAAGATTGCAGTAAATATGGAAGTATTTAGTAATCAAGTTCCATTTTTTATTGCCTGAGCACAAAAGACAAACATCCCCTTGTGCCCACTTCTTCAATGTGAGGAAGTCCCTGTTTCTGACCCTCGTTATGAAACAGACACATGTACCACCACTATAAATACTGGTATCCTTGAAATACATGTTTCTCTGAAAATAAGTAAAAACATAAGAAATTAATCATAAACAATAACATAGCCTGGTGGTTGTTGTTGCGTGGCCCACATGCAGAGACGTGGCGGCTGTCCCGGGTTCGAGTCCGACCTCGGGCGTTTACCGCATGTCCTTCCCCACTCTCTCTTCCGTTTCCGACTCTATCCACTGTCCTATCGAATAAAGGTGAAACGCCAAAAAGAAATAAATCCTTATCAATTAGAACTTAGATTTCTTGTATTTTTCTCTTTCTTAAAAATTGTGAACTGAATATCTTTGGGAAGACCGCAAATTTATAACCAATGAAAACAATCATTTGATGGAGCTCCAGACTGCAATCCTTTGACTGCTTTAGAGGTAAATATAAATGGTAAATGGTAAATGGTCTGCACTTATATAGCGCCTTTTTCTACCTTAGCGGTACACAAGGCGCTTTACAATGTGTTTCGCATTCACCCATTCACACACACATTCACACACCAATGTCGACAGAGCTGCCATGCAAGGCGCTAATCTGCCATTGGGAGCAACTTCATGTTCAGTGTCTTGCCAAAAGACACTTCGGAGTGTTGGGGGGGGGGATCGAACCGCCAACCTTGCGATCAGTGGACAACCTGCTCTACCACCTGAGCCACAGCCGCCCTTGTATAATAAAATATAAATAAATAGGTAAATACAATTAGAAACAACTTTAGGACAGAGCTCTTCAGATATGGAAATACTATATTGTTGATCATAAAGTATTAGATTTCCATCAAAGAACCATCAAACAAAATGCAATAATTCAGCAATTTGCATAATGTTCTACTGATTTTGTTATATTATAAAAAGTGTAACTTCATGACTTCCTCCACATGTCTGATACCAAACCAAACCATGTTCATGTAGATAAAATGAAAGCATTTTTTTTTCCCCAAAAACTGTGTTTGGATGATCTTCAGAAATCACTCAGTTCTCCGTTTGTTTTCTCAGAGTCGCACTTCTGTTCAAGGTAAGGTCTGCAGATTTTCTTGACTCTCGAGCATCAAGGACGTGATCCCTGGGAGGAGATGTTGCTTTTGAATCTTATAAATGTCAACTGTCAATGCTGTGAATGCGGCAAAAGAAAGTCCATTTGAATTCATTGTAGCATGGTGGAGGCAGAAAGCACAAAATCTGTCTACATGCCAAGAAACCATAGAAGTAAGTCAGTATTGTTACTCCGAGGCCAACGTGGAGTAGAAGGCGAATGAGTCAGTAGCACAGGAGAAACTGGATCTTCAACAAGCTCCCACTCAAGTGTGTTAATGATGAATACAAAAGCAGTTTCTCTGCTGCTTGTATTCTTCTGGCATTGAGTGAGGAGATAATTAGAGCAAAAGCAGAAGTTATAGAATTCATCCCAGGATGTTCATTCTTTCTCTCTCTTTGTATCTTCTTCTCTTTATCTCTTCCTCCTGCTTGGATCAGCACTCCTGCTTTGATCTGGCTCTTCATATAACAAGGCCCCAGGGTCTACTGTACAAGACAGTAGAAAGAGTCCACACTTCAGTGTCTATGTCTGTGCACGCACACATGCACATTTGAGTACGTGTATACATACTTAAAGAATGTGTTGAATATCTTCTTGCTTGTGTCAGACACTCGCCAAATTTTCCCTCAGGGATTAATTCTTCATGAGTTTTTTTTTTTTTTTTCCTGAAATGCTCACTCCACTTTTATTAGTAGAGGATATCACAGACTATTAGTGATACTGCTGTTGTGTGTGTGTTTTTTTTCTTCAGCTCAGTCTTGTGGATGCTTAATTGGCATGAAAGTGGGATACTCTGAGCTACAGTTGCAAAAGGTGATAAAGTGAATGTCAACTGTTAACTGTAGAAAAATGAGGCCGAATCGATGATGGTTGTTTAGTGTTGTTTCCTGTGTTCTTTCTTTTACTGCCATAATTAACACATTTTATACATTTATTTACATTTTATCCACACACTGGCTATTCCATGCAACAACAAAAAAATGGACTGTTTGATGGTTTAGGAGACTTTTAAAGTTGGCAAATGTCAATTAAATCCATAACATACATGCAGCACATGTTTATGTATGTTTATATTCACGTCTAGTGTCTAAAGTTTTGTAATATTAGCACTATATTGAAACGTGAATACATATTCTATCAAATATGATAAAAACATTTTATCCGGGGAAGGAAAATTTTTACAACAAATCAGTAGTTCTATACTAAAATACATCTGTGGTTGGGATGGTGGATGTTGCAAGTGATATGATTTACTGGTGCTACATTCGAATGAAGTGTTTTGCAAGTGCAAGCTGTTTATAAATTATTTATCATATAGAACTGAAATTAAACACCAACAAAGACAATTTTTAAGTCTTGGGACTGGAAAAACTTCTACTGTACTGGTCTTAATGTGCATTTACTTGTTTAGACAACAGCCAGTCACTTAACTAGCTCTGCTCTGACTGACTGACTGACAAAGACTTGAAAGAAAAGTTCAACATTTTAGGAAATAAACTAATTTGTATTCTGGTGGCGAGTTAGATAAGAAAACTATTACCATTCTCATGTCTCTCTGCTAAGTATTAGGCCAGCTACAAACTGTTTCCTGACTAATAGAGAGGTTTCAGGCAGCGCCACAGCAAAGTCACCAGAACCAAAATGATAAAATAAGAAACATACATGTTTACTTAGTTTTGTTAATTAGAGTTTCATTTACGCAAGCAAAACAGACATTTTTGTTGATAAAAGAACAGAAAAAAATCATCAGTTTGACTAATTGCGCTTATTGTCATGCACAGTCAGCGCTACAGGGGGAAGCCCCTGGCCTTGTACCAACATGCACTTCTAAAGCTCACTTGTTAACAAGTTTTATTGCAGTAAGTTTACTCATATGAAAACCTGAGTGTGAAACAACAATTCTGTGTTGTATAAGTGCCATTATTAGCTAGGAAGCTAAGGTTGTAGCCTTTATTATTCAATGGACAGAGGTGAAAGCAGCATCCATCCTCTCAAATAAACCTCTTTGCTAGAAAGTAAATAAGCCTGTTTTCCAAACTATAGACTAGTGTCTTAAAATTAAACTGTCAACTGAACATTAACAAGTGATAACCAATAATAACCATGAATAAAGCAAGTCATTACAACTCATAAACTCTGTATACTGAATGCCTTGTTAAACAGAAGTATCATCTTGTCTTAGCCCAGAGATATTCAGTTTACTGTGACATTAGATAAATATAAGCAGTGTATTCTCATGACTGAGAGTCTGGAACAAAGGACTGTTTAGTATTTTTGATATAAAAATAATGACAAACTGATTTCCTCCTAGTTTCGGAAATCTTTCCTCAATGAATTGAGCAGCTGTTTGAGCTGCAGAGCAGTATCAACGCTGCCAAATGTGCATTTTAGGGTCTATAATCAAGGACAAACAGACAAAAATTAGATATTGAGTGAGGGCGGGAGGCTGGACACTCAAAGAGCCTGGTTTGGGTTAAAGGAGGGGGGGAGCGGTTATGACCCAGCCAAAGTGTCTCCTGCAGGAGGTGGTGTGTCGGCGTGGAGGGATTCCCATTCCTCTGAAGTCTGGCAGTCGGTATCTGGTTACTCCTGTAGGTCTGCTATGATTACCCTCCACTCAAATTCCACAGCCCTCATTTACTCCAATCCACACAGGAATCTTACAGAGTCAGCATTACACAGAGAACAAATACACACATAAACACAGGGGCCAACAAACCCAGCAGTTTTCAACCAACTTCTAACTCAAAACATTCGTCTCGAATTACCACATTTGTCACCCCGACTTCTTCAGACTTCCCCTTCCATTTGTCGCCGTCCCAAACTCTTTGTTTATCAAAAAATGCAACGACTTCGACTGTGGGTGAGGTTTGTGTTGCCGCTGTAGTGCTAACCTGGTTGTAAAATGCCAGAAATGCTGTAATCCACATGGAGGCGTTTGTCACCTCACACCAAACTGTAAGGAGAGCAGCGGTAATGTGGTGGTTTAGCCGTCGACCTCATCTGTTACCCTCCTGCTGGAAGGAATGCTGTCACAGACGGCCGACTAGACGCCCAATCAGCTGCTCATGTGGCCACATGTTACACAGCTCCTCTGTGATACTGCATCAGGACTCTGTGTACTTTTAGAGTCCATCCGATGTATGACATCAGAATTTGAACACATATGTGTGCGCTCATGTGTGACTAGGAGTGCGGTAACTGCGCTGTCGTGCCTTGAGCCTCGTATTCGAGAGTCCTCTTGTCTCCACACGCTGCTTCCTTCCTTTGAAAATGAATTTCCCATTGCTTTATTAAAGTCAGCTCTCCGTCAGTGACTCTGACATCAACATTGTTCCTCTGTGGGGGTTTTTGGCCTCTGGGAGAAAGGCCCAATAAGACAGAGGACAGTGCAATTCATAATCAAGAGGCAAGCGAGGAAATGACTCTTCTTGGTTAACATAATTGAAAAAGAAAAGGGAAAGGATATTGTAGTCTTTGCAATCTTATCTCATACTGATATTGCACCTATCAATCATTTTTCATAGCTTATGTTTCATGTGTTCACTGACATTTCTCTTGATTTATCATAGTAATAATACGCACATTCTATACTGTACTATACGAAAGAGAGGGGACATCAGAGAGGGGGATGCATGTGATGATTTAATGTGATGTGATGTGTGTGGGAGGGTAGAGGGTATACTATATAAAATATAGAAAATACAGCCAAAGACAGGCCAGAGCTGGATCTTTGCACCCTACAGAGTATTTTATACCAAACAAAAGACAGATTTTGGGTGTAGTATCAGTTCCCAAAATATTTATCACCACAATGATTCATTCCGTTTCATCCATAAAAGAAAATGCCAGCATCTGAAAACAAAAACAGTTTTAATCCACTCTAAATAAATATATCACAAATTATTGATATGATTTGGGTTGTTTACCTATTTGAGCTCTGGCAGTCACATGACTTTAGCAGCTCTGCACTTCAAAGTCAATATTGTCAAAGACTGAATGCTGCCAGAAATATGCTGCAGCTGCTTAAATTAACAATGAAATTAGATAGATATTGAATGAGGTCTCATCCTAGGGGTGATATTTGTGAAAAACAACAGTCAATGAAGAAAAGAATCTTGTTTCCGTCAGCTGAGAATATTTGTTCTGTATTTTTTTTAGCTATTCTGTCACATTGTTTTTAACTGATATATTATATGAGTGATGTTGGAAGTCACGAAGAGATCCTTGTTTTAAAAAGCTGCTAGAAGACAAAAGAAACGTATTTCCTTCATTCACAAAATAAATAGCTGAAATACAAATTAGCAAATATTTCAATTGCAGCCAGACTTTACAAGTATGATCTCATTACGAGCATCAACAGCTTCCCACCTTAGAGGATTTGCTGCTTTTCTTTGTCTTTAGTGATAATAACCAATGAAACCAACTGGTTTCAGCCCCACCTGAATGTAAATCTGCTGCAAATGACCTGCTGGAAATGATGATAGAATTCCTGCTAGTGCCGGTGTTTGGTTTGTCCAGCGACCAACTGTTAACTGCACTAAATGTACAGTGGTCACACAGTGGTAAAGGAAGAATATCCCCGCTTTTTCCTGAACCCAGTAATGCATGAAATTCTCTTCACATCAGTCAAAAAGGTTTCCATCAACAAATCACTGACAGACTGGGTGCAGTGGGAGAGTTACTTATTTATTTATTGCAGTGTCCCTTTGATATGATAAAGTTAACTTGTGTGCTAAAATATTTTAAAAATCCAGCAGGAAAGAGTTGTAATGGATGAAAATGTGCTATTACATGAGTTTTTCATTTATTCTGATTACACTTGTAGTCTATAAAGCTGTATTGAGGATGTTTCTGCTCTTTCTATTATCGAACCGCACCCTCCCAATGTTTTATTATTTGTTCTTGTTGGATGGTGCCAGCAGCAACACACATGTTAAAGATCCCATATGGTGAAAAACCTTTTAATTGAATTTTATAAGCTTTGAGGTATACAATTACCTGTTAAGATATGAAGACATTTACGCCTGCCATTCCTCAAACCCCCACACACTGCAAGGTGAGCCATTCGCAATGAGCAGCTGCCTCACTCCTACAAGGTTAATTTACTCTAGAGCTACTTCTGCCAACTCTAAAATGTCTCAACCACAAGTAAAGTACGCCACATGTTTTGGGCTGGTCCTGAACATTCAAATATCCGAATATTCGGTCGTTGTGGTGGTATTCGGATAATAATTTTGATATTCGAGTAGTCGTGCGTGCCCCCGCTGAGCGCCACCGAGGTTCTAGTACGGACCTACCAACTCCAATGTCACGCTCCACTTTGCCTGTAAACAAATAATTTAATTCTAAGTCCCCCTCCCGCACCGCTACGGCTCGAGCCAAATATTCGAATAGTCATGAATTGGACCCGAATATTCGAAGAACGGCAATTGCTATTCGCAACAGCCCTAGTAATGTTCTGCTGTGAGCTGCAAAAGTGAACACAAGAGTCATCATGCGCTTCCAGCATCTGATAAACTAAAAAGTCAGTGGATTACTGTTATTGTTAATGGTAATGTCACCACAACAACTGGAAAATCCTCATTGTTAGCACATTGTGCAGCTAATATGGCTAACACTACCATTAACACTACCAGGTCAGAGCTCTGTGGAAAATGGAAACTTCAGATATGCCGGAAACATTAAGATCAATTTGAAACCAATAAAGCTGTTCTCATTTACATATTTCCCTGTCACCGTTCTCACACAACAGACCAAGCATGAAATAGAAACTAAAACACGTGTTAATCGGCTGTCACTTTCGAGCAGGGGTAGCCAACCCTGGTCCTCGAGAGCCCCTATCCTGCATGTTTTAGATGTTTCTTCCAACACACCTGATTCAAATGATCAGGATCGTTATCAGGCTTCTGCAGAGCTTGATGATGAACTGATCATTTGAATCAGGTGTGTTGGAAGAGGGAAACATCTAAAACATGCAGGATAGTGGCCCTCGAGGACCAGGAGTGGGCACTCCTGTTCTAGAATATTGAATTCCTTCCAAATAGTTATTCATATATGTACTGCACAAAACAAGATATGGTTATGTCAGTTTTTTCCAATCTTGTGTTACCCTACGCTCAACTGTCCCTCTGTTATTGCAGTGAACTAACCACAGATGCTTGACTGTCCTGCTGTTAACCATTGTCAGATTGAAATTTACTGTCAGATTCGGATAGATCTTCCAGTTCATGAAGGTGTCGAATACACACTGATTTGTCAAACACTTTATTTAAATTCTAGCTGTTTCTTTTAAAAAATTAAAACGCTGCTGAAGTTACACAACCTCCAGTTCAGGGCCAGAAAGTCCCTGAACTAAACTGCTTAATATTCTCATCTGTTGGCTAAATCTTCATCTTCTTCTGCTTTTTTATCTGGTTTTTCTTTCTGTTCTTCTTTTCGAACCTCGAAGTCAAAAGACGGTTGAGCGATTTGAACAAGCCTCCGCTCAGCAGAGGTGACCCGAGCTTTACAGCTGACAGAGAAAAGCCTCAGGAAATGTTCCCTTTTAGTGTCTTTCTGTCAGCGAGTCGCCCGTCAAACTGACTACATCTAACGGCCACGAGTGTTCGCCGCTCGCTCAGCCTCTCTGCGCTTTTTAATGGCTTTAAAGACCTCACTCTTACTTCCTCTTGTTTATGCTCATGTTTGGCCCTCATGCAGTCTCAAGCATCCGTTCTTTGGTTCCGCTTTTCTTAACGTTTGTCCTCGCTCAGCTTATCGCCTTGGGAGGCAAACATCACTTGTGGGGAGTGTTGTCTCACTTTTCGTATAATCAGTTGAAGGTCGGAAAAAAGGGCTGACTGTCGGTTTTCTGTCGTGTTGTTTTTTTTGAGAAAACTGCTGCAGGTTCCTCTTGTACCTTACCGCTTTTAACTTTTCTGACGAGAAAACGCTGAATCACTCCCCACATTTAGCAAGTTCTAAAAGCTGTGGGCATGCTGAAATGCATTCTCCCAGATGGTACTGCTCTACTGGCCAAACAGAAAATGTAAAAATAAATGATAAACTGGAGGTCAGCTGTCCTGAAGGCAGAGCTCTTGTCTGCTGATGTCAGGCCTCTGTGTTTTGTGATGACTGCTGCAGAATATCCACAGGGCACCGAGGACATGGAAGGCTTTAAAAAGGACAAGCCTACGTGTTGGATGATTCCTAAAATAATTACTGTTTAAGGCCCTTTATTTAACATTTTAGTGTTTATTAGCTGTGATCAGTGCAGCAAAGGTTGTGAGTAAATCTGACACCACTACCAAGCTTTTCCTTCAATGTACATCATATATAGAGGAATAAAAATGGCAGAAGTTGGTTGGATCATAGAAAAACGTATTCGTTAAGAGCGGTTATTTTCAGTTTGGACTGTTTCCTGTCACCTCTGGCTTTTTGATTATATAGGAACAACAGAAGGAAGTGTTTGTGCCTTCGTGTTGCAAGGACGAGTGTCAAAGTGTTTCCTGACCATTTTTAAAAAACAGATGTCTTACATTTCAGTTCGTGCGGAAGTTGATAACTCACTCGTGCATATCTTTGGATTTGGTTGAGTTGGTTGTGCAGCACAAGCAAGATAACGACTGGTAGATTATTCAGTAATAAGAGTCATAGTAGAATGACGATCAATAGCAAGACAGAATCAATACATAACAGAAACACTGTCGGGTTCAATTCTTTGTATTTTAAGGAAATATACTCTTTAACCTTCCTCCTGACCCAGTTCTAAAAATAAGATTATAAAGCACCAATTGGAGCCAAAACTGACATCAGAAGTGAACTGTCACTCACACTGACAGCCAGCTCCTCTCCCAACCATGTGAGCTTTAGGGGATTCTCATTTTGCCTTGTTTTCCCATATACCTGCACAAAAACGCAACAAACAAAGACGGGCATGTCCAGACTAGGACTGGTCCCGAATATTCAAATATCCAAATATTTGTTCGTTGTGGTGGTATTCTGAGAGTAATTTTGATATATTTGATATTTCGATAGTCGTGTGCGCCACCGGGCACCAGAGGCCCACACCAGAAATATTAAAACCAATATGTTCATGGATAAGGAAGCCTGACAAGGTAACCAAGAGATGGGAAACAAACTGGATGATAGAAAATAGTTTTAATGTATTTAAGGGCTGATTTAAGACACGGGTCAACATAAGAGATGGTAACAGAAAGCGAACACAAGAGGAAGGTTAATTGTAAACTTTCTGGTGTTTCTCAAGAGTAGATTTTATTTAACACTGAAATAAGTCATCAGGTAGTTAACTGAACATTATTTAGACTAATTATATAATTAATTCTCTGTTTAAGATGTCATTTAAGCAAAAGTGATAACCAGTCTCCTCTCAGCTTTTACAATGTGAGGTTTTGATTCTTCCCTCTGTTTTATGTAATTGTGAATATAATCATGGCCATTTTTCACAACTTTTAGACGTTTTATCGACTAAACATCCGCCAAGGTAGTTTTATCTAAATATATAATCACTGTTTGCCAGCAGACCGACTCACAGTTGGCGGAGGATTCAGTATTTAAATTCAAGATAAGTAAGAAAATAGTTTGTCTGTTTCTCTGTAACTGAAAACCACAGGATCTTTTTTCAGACTTGACATCAGTTAAAAAAAAAAAACAGAAGTTGTCAAAGGAAACCAACAACAGAGCTTCAGAAATGTTCGAGTTAATGATTGGAGGCTGAGAAGCCTTTTGGATTTTAGCAGGAGGAGATGAAAGCAGGAGACTTGTCAGGGCTTGTTCTGTTTTTTATCCGCCTGGTCAGAGTCCACTGGCTCGTTTTTGTCTGCCGATAAGCCTGTGTGTTTTTTTAAAGCTGTTGAATATTTACCATATTCAACAGTACTCTGGGTTCAGCGTCTCAAGTTTCTGTAGGAGATTGTTCAGACACATACGACACCGCACTGCGTCATCTTAAAGGAGGTTAATTTCAACCTGGATTATTCTCAGGAATGTGTCTCTATGGGTCAGACTAGCTTCTCATAGGTTGAAGAGATTTGGGGAAACAAAGCACAAAACAGCAGGTCAACGATGGTTAGCGGGTTGATTAGCACGAGCTTGATGCCGCTTTCAAAAAATGCATTTTTATATAAATAACTTTAAATATTGTTTTCAGTTTGACCCCAGTTAAACACAGGATCAGGGGATTTCCATTGGGAACAACTTGCCAGGTTCCCAGCTAACCTGATTACTGACAAATTCGTCCAAGCACGGCAGTTTGTTTACATCTGGAAACTCAGCCGCTAAATGCAATAGTGGATCACTCCATGGACCATTATAAGGAAGATGGTTACCTCTGCCAAGGAGGGTGTTTTTGGCGGCGTTTATCTGTCTGTCTGTTTGTTTGTTTGTTAGCAAGATAACTTGAAACGTTATGAACGGATTTTGATGACATTTTCAGGAAATGTTGATAATGTGACAAGGAACAGATGATTAAATGTTGGTGATGTTCAGGATTACCATCTGGATCCAGGAATTTGTTTTGTGCGGCTCACAAAGGAGGGGGCATAGCTCAATGGGATGAGCATCCATCTACAAAGCCGCGGGCCCTGGTTCGAATCCCGTCAGTGCAGAGAAAAAAGTTTTGTAGGGGCGGCTGTGGCTCAGGTGGTAGAGCAGGTTGTCCAATGATTGTAAGGTTGGCGGTTCAATCCCCGGCCCCTCCACATGTCGAAGTGTCCTTGGGCAAGTCACTGAACCCCAAATTGCCTCAGATGTACGTCGCTTTGGATAAAAGCGTCTGCTAAATGAAACTGTAATTGTAAATCACAATATGGGTGGAAATGAGCTGCTTGGCGGAGGTCTGCGCTCTCCGAGTGCTTTTCTAGCTGTTAGTGTAAGTTTCATGGTTTCAACCAAGGAGCTAAAGCAAATCAGAGGTTGGAAGTAGAGGCAGAAAGACAACAGGACGTCCTAAAAGACAATGTACTTCAGGAAACTGGTGGTGTTCCTGCAACTCACTCAGGAAAACTGTTGCAGCAACAGTTTGCTGTAATAGACAGACTTGAAAAATCTCTAATGTGTCCACTGATGAGAGTAATCACAGCTGAATTTGCAGCTTTGCTTAACATTGCCATCCTTTAGGTGGTGTTTCAAGTCCCCAAGAGCACCTGGAGGGGAAGATAGAGTCCATATAGTGATTCTTTCTTTGTTTTTTGAGGGCCAGTGTCTTTTTTTTAATTGTATGAAACAAAAACGAGTGGAAAAGTACTCCACCCTTCTTTTTTGTGCAGCCCCTCCAAGTAGTTTTAGTTGACAATCTCCTCATTTTTACCAAAGGCTCTGGTGTCATCACTGTTTAGACTCATTCTGATCACCAAGAAACTGGAGGAGAAGCTTGTTCTGTCTGTGCTTCCTGTGCTGTACGATATGACGGAGAGATGCTATCACAACAAGGGCGGATGCCCGTCTGTGATATGCTGTCAAGATATTGTTGTCATAGTAGCAAACCCCATACAGAAAGTGGTAGCACATTTTTTTTGATAAACCGCTGGAATGAAAACGCTCCTCTGGTGGTGCAAAAAAGGTTGCAGACCACTGCTCTACAGGACGTGGAGCGAGCGGCACTGTACCAAGATGGCCGCCGCGTTGGCACGTTGCTCCAGTCAGCAGCAGCAGTCAATGCGGGGTCTACGTATATATGCCTACGGGAAATACACCAGGTTGAAATATATGAGAGTTATTTAACAGGGTTTTCGGTTGTGTTTATGAACAGTAGCAACAGCTGTAAAGATGTCACCTGACCCAGATGTTTTCATGTCTCACTATTTACAGTCTATGTAGAGGAGTCTGTAGATCAGGAGTGTTTTCAGCTTTCAGTAACTCCAGTTTTCCAGCTCTGTTTTCTCCGATTTAATTCCCAGAGTGAGGTGAGGTAACATCGCTGCACTTTCACTTTCTCTTACTGCGTCTTTTCCCTCTTTATCGCCACTTCCCTTGTTATTTTCCACATTTTCAGTTTGCCTCTGATTTGCATCGCGATGAGTCACCCCATTGCACTGTGTCTGAAAAGGGGGATGTGGAGGCTCCTTCATCCAGTCGAAAGAAAGCCTTTGTTTTCATCTGCGCGCACACAAACACACTCCTGCCTCACGTCACACCCTGGCCTCTGGTTTTTCATGGCTCTGGAGAGTTTCCTAGTCTCCCAGCAGGTTCTGGCTGCTCGGATCAGGCTCTCAACACACTTTGTTCTCAAATCAGGACAGTTGGTTTCCATTTTATTGACATTTTTAGTGAATCAGAATCCAGCTGCAAACTTAGTACTGCACTGAGATTCTACTGAAAAACAAGGAAGAACTTTATTTACTTCCTACTTTATCTTTTAATTTACCAAAGTGCTGTACCTATTGTGTGTATACTGCAATGTAAAGGTACTTAAACTCACTTTAGAATGGGGCCAACTTTATACTTGTTTTTCACAGCACTCTAGCGGGAAATTTTGCACTTCCTACATATTTATTTAACAGCTTTAGTTAATTTTTTCTGCATAGATAGGGATTTTATATACCAAAGACATGAAGACATGATAAAATACGATGCATTTTCATTTATTACATCGCCCAGTGGTACATATAATCATTGAAATAGCCGCATCTTGAGCAGCTATAGCAGTAAAATCCTATTTATAAGCAGTAGAAACCCAATACTGTGCTACACTGTTCACAGGGGACATTTTAATGCCCAACTTTTACCTATAATGGAGTATTTTTGTACTGCAGAGTTGTTACTCGCTGAATCAGAAGTTTTCCTCCACTATTTATCGATGTGTAATGTTGTTATCCGTCTGTATGCCCCGATAACGGCAGCTACGTTTGGGTCACCACCAGTAACGTTCATGTTTGGAAAAAACGCGCTACAGACAGAATATACTCCTGTTACCATGACAGCGACGCATCGACGCACGTTTTACGCGTCGACGTATTTCCGTAATCGATTACGTCGACGAATCGCCCCACCCCTAAACCCGTGTATCGTCCACACGAAGCGTTTTGGGGTCTGAAAACGATCTTTTCTGAAACCAGGTCCCAGAGTGGAAAGATTTGAAACCGGCACTTCTGCCGCTCCATGTGAACGTTGTATCTGCATAGTTTCTGAAACGCTTGCGTCACAGCTCCATCTCTCGATAAATGTGCCAAACTCAGAAAATGACAACAACAATGGTGCCGTACAGTGTTGCGTGTGTCCTGCTGAAGCTAGTCACCCTATTATCGCTATAATAGCAAAGTATACTTCTTCTGCATTATCACAGTGTTCACCAAACAAATATGGAAAGCTCAATACGCCACTTCATGTTCTGTGTTTACATCATAGCCATATATACCCTGCCCTTACTGCCAAGGGGAGCGACGAAGCTCCGTGGAAGCCATCTTGGTACAGTGCCACTCCTCCTACAGTGCATTACGTCTATAGAGGAATGACGTTTGCTCTATTAAAGTGATCATAAATCCATCAATTGTAAACGTATATTCACGCGGGTTGTTTGTTACAAACGTCAGACATGGAGGACAGACAGGCAGACATCAATAGAACAAAAGGACATCCAAGCATCCTGTCCTAGCTACGTGTGACGTTTTTAACAAATCAAACCGTTTGGAAATCAGTCGAAAATTCAGTGAATAATTCACTCTAGTGAAAAGACAAAAACTGAGGAAAATGCTGTTGTGAAGTATTGAAACATTGGAAACTGACAGGGGGAAATAGAGAAATCATACTAATCAAACGCATGCTGCTCTTTGGAGGATTTAATTGTAATCATCTGCTTGAAGGATCGTCTCTCTGATCTCTGAATGTATAAATGTGGGAACAATCATCTAATCATCTGTTGTCGTCGTCTTCTTTCTCCTTCAGGATGCCGAGGCGGCTCTGCTGGTGCGCCACCAGTCCCGGGCCTGGTGCTGGTGCATGTGCCTGGGTCTCGCCCTCATGCTGTCCGGAGTGGTGGTTGGAGGAGCCTACTTGTACCGCTACTACATCCTGGAGGTGAGCAGCCAGGCCCGGCAAGGGTGGGAAAACCAAGAGGTAAAATTAATGACTATCAAATATCAAAGCTTCTGGATAAAAAACAGTAAAGATGTAAAAAAAAAAAAAAAGGAAGATGAAAGTTAAAGCAGGACATCTAACAGCTTTAGTATTTGCTTCTTGTCATGCCAAGGCCCTGAAGGTTAGGAAGAGTTAGCCACTTTAAAAAGACTGAAGAAGTGTTGAGGATGGAGGAAGTCATGTATAGAATATACACTGATCAGCCACAACATCCTGACCAGTGACAGGTGAAGTAAATAACATGGATCATATTGGTACTATGTGGTGTTCTGCTGGAAAACCTTGGATTTTAACATCCGTGTTGATGAGACTTAGACACCCAAATAAACATTGTCCCAGAACAAACACACTCCCTCGTGTCAATGGAAATCCCAAATGTCACTGGCCTACCCCCGCAGGAAAATGCACCCCACCACATGGCAACAACATCAACCAATCAGGAACATCTGGAGGAACATGACAATGACCCAAGATGTTGGTTTGACCTCCAAACTTCCTAGACCCCATTCTGATCAAGCATCAACAGGATGCAGTGGAACCAGTTGGATTGACAGAGGCCCCACTGCACAAGGAGAGTACCCAAAGGATCCACTGCCCTGGTCCTGGTGCCAAACCCCATAGGACACCCTGAGAGGTCCTCTACTCCATGTCCAATGGTTCAGAGCATTTTGGACCACATAACCAACACAATATTAGGCAGGTGGTCATAATGTTATGCCTGATCGGTGTAAAAAAAAAAAGAATAAAATAAAAAAAAAAAAAAATAAATTAAATTAAATTAAATTAAATTAAATTAAATTAAAAATAAAATAAATATTTATTTTTTTTTTTTTTCAAATATATTTTATTGAATTTTACAGTTAAATCACATTGGTCACTCACACCCTTGTTGTATTCACACACGCACACATCCA
>OMNN01021315.1:17997-31048 GCA_900302755.1 Chromis chromis
GGGTGGGGGGCAAAGGAGGGGGAAATTGGGAGGTAGACTTGGAGTGGTCCACAGCCTGGAGAAACGTAGGCAGGATGAAGGAGGGAGTATGGGTGGTGCGAAGGTAGGATGCGCAGATCGCCTCTGTTTTTAGTTTTGATTGAGGTTGGAATGTGCATGTTTGTGTGCATTTGAAGGGGATCCACGAGGGTACCTTGCTGCGTGGGCGCTAAAAGTGTGTGCGAGTATGCCCAGGCTTGTGTGTCTGTGTGTGTCTGAGGTATTAATCTTCTTTGTCAGTGGAGCCCAGATGCAGGGCCCTTCCAGAAGCACAAGCCCGGACTCAGCAGTCTGCACTGGGCTCTGGGAAGCAGGCATGGGGTATAAGTGGGGGCTTTTAAAGGGGGGCGGGGGCGGTGGTGGTTGATGCCGCTGGTTTTGTTACTAGAGTGGGGCGCTCTGATGGAGAGGGCAAGGGGGACAACACACAGCAGATTAGCTAATGATATTAGCCAGAGAAGACCCTCAGGTAAAACCCAGTGGTCGCAATTAGTGGAGTTTCTCCAAGGTTGCCCCGTGGCCCTTACACAAACACAAACACACATACACCGACACACTGCTTATATTTGACACACGGCAACCACTTGTGTTAAGTACTGACGCAAGTCTTGCTCCACATTAAATTATAACCCCCATCCCGTCTCTCATCTCCTGTTCTGCCGCCACAATCTTACCCGTTACCCCTCGCCTTCGTCTCTCCATTAACACCGCTCATGAGCCCCCTTCGCTGTTTGCCCACTGTGAGAACAGACGAACTAACATGTTTGCTCTGCGGGAAACGCACACTCACAATCACTCAATGGGGGCGAAACTGGGACTGCGAGCGAGCCGACAGACTCTATTCAAGACTATGCTGATGCGCACAAGTGCTCAAACAAACACACACAGGCTAAAAACTTCAAAGCAGGGGGTAGAGAGATTGACATAACAAGCTGATAAACCTCTTTCTCCAGTTAAGTTGCCAGGACAGCACTGAGAGGAAAGGTGTTGGTATCTGTTGGTGATGAAAGATATTAATGTATTAACAAAATATAGTTGATTTCAAGCATATCTAGTAATGAGATTGCTGAGCAGAGCACATAGTGATGCTAAGGCTTGTAATCAATCACCTGAAAAAGAACTTACTCAACTCATTTATCCTAATCCAGTATTAAGTTGATCACTTTAAATCCACTAATAAGTAAGGATTGTTTAGGATTTAAATATTTTGTCAAAACATATATAATATATACATACTGTATTTTGCCTGGATGTGTGCAACACACTGCTACTGTATATAGTACAGAAATTATTTCATTTACTAATTGGTCAACTAACCAGTTCATCAAATGAAAAGTGTCAAACATTTGCTGGTTCCAACATTTCAAATGACAGGTTATGTTGCTTGTGATTTCTTTTTAGCTGTAAATTAGTGATGCACGACTATGATCAAAATGATAATCAAGATTATTTTGATTAATATTGAGATTATCACTATTTTCCATTGATTTAACATACAAATCCTTGTACATGCACAAGACTAAATAATGTTCTTCTATATCTGAATTCTAAATTACACTGTTCCTTAAATGCCTCATTTGATGAACATCTGCTCATGGATAGGTACTATAGATACTGTAATTAACTGATGTTAGCCTAAACGCCTCACATGCAAGCTGCAGTAGATGCTAGCTAGTTGTTATGATGCTAGCATGGGCGGCTGTGGCTCAGGTGGTAGAGCGGGTTGTCCACTGATCGCAAGGTCGGCGGTTCGATCCCTGGCCCCTCTGCATGCCGAAGTGTCCTTGGGCAAGACACTGAACCCAAAGTTTCTCCCAATGGCATGGCAGCTCTGTCGCCATTGGTGTGTGAATGGGTGAATGCGAAACACATTGTAAAGCACTTTGGTACCACTAAGGTAGAAAAGGTGCTATATAAGTGCAGACCATTTACCATTTAGATGGCTGTGCACAGAGAAGCCTCTAGTCTCCCAAATCTGTTACTGCAGTGCTTCCAACTTGGACATGTGTATGACCAAAAATGACTTTGAAAAGAGTGAAATAAAGAACTCTAATGTTATATTTGTTGAAACCAAGTGATTTTATCTGCACACAAGAGCGGAGCGCATTTTTTAAAACCGTTAATATCGCTGTCGATCATGTTCATTTAATTGTGGGAAGTCAAAATCTTGATTGCGATTAACATTTCATAATAGAATGTGTTATTTTTAGTGACATTGTTCTACCCAACAATTAATTTTTAAGACTTGGAAGTTGTTTGGGTTGTTTTTTTAAATATTTTTCTGATACTTAATGAACCTAATTATAATTGCTGTTCTTTATGTGCCGTCTGAGCAAGTGTTTTACACATCGCAAAAGTGTTTCCTATGTGGTCTGTAAACACCATCAGGAGTGTAAATACCTGCTGATATATGGCAGCACCTTTGTTTTTTTTGCTTTATGACTACAGTCGCTTGTCATTTTTCTTTTCATCTTAGCAGATCCTCTGTGGCAGTTTATTATATGTGAAATAAATCTTTCCACAAAGTTGACAAACACACAGTTCTTGCGCAGTGTGAAGTGTTACTTTGCCTCCCTCTACACCTCCTCTGTGAAGCTGTGATCACCACTTAGAATTACGTACACAACCTGGCTCTCCTGTGACAAAGTGATGAATTACAAGAGCTTAAAAAACATCTTTCGCTCTGACTCTTTCCTGTCTCTCTGGCTCCAAGAAGCCTCCCTTTGTTGTTCTATACCTATAATTCTCTCCTCTGTGTCTCCTCTCGCATTTGTCCTGTCTGTCTTATCACACAGATGGACAAACTGCTCTGTAAAGGGGTACAATTATTTCCAATGCAATAATAAAGCACGTTAAATGACCAATCTTTATTGTGCGTGTATGTGTGAGAGAGAGAGTGTGTGTGTTTGAATAGTTTCCCATGGCTTGTCAGCTGTGTCTGGTCTTTTATATGGCCTTCCTTATTATAATGCTACTTATCTTATCCTAAAGGCCATCAGGCTGGACGATTAATTTGGGTACTGTATCCCTGGAAACGATGGCTTCCCTCCTCTTGCTGCTGTCCCTCCCTCACTCCCTCCACGTGCAGGAGATTAAACCGAGAGCAGCTCTACTCTTCTTTCTCCTTCTGTCCATCATAGTGAAAAATTACCTTTTAGTCTTCTCCTTAATCGCGCTGGCCGCAGAGCAATCAGACAGGAAATAATGGCTTGGCGTCTGGCTGTGCGGGCTCTCTACTACAATGCCTCAAGACTGGATTGAGGTGAGAATGGGGAAACCTCATATTAATGATTCCTTGTAAGTGTCATCTTTGTAGAAATACAGAGTGTGTAAAACTATCATGGTGTCACATCTTTGTGGAAATACATTTATAAATGTAGGGCTGCTTCACAGAACACTCTCTCAAGTCAATTTTCTCTTGCTTTCTCACTGCACTTTCACATCATGCCTTCCTCATTTGTCATTTAGTCTCCTTTCTGTGAGCCTTTGTACGAAGTTTATCCCAGTTAAAAACAAGATTGAATTCTTCGCCTCACCATGAAAGCCAAACTAAAAACAGCATTTATTTTTCAGTGAGTTTTGATCCCAGAAAAAATGTATCAAACCAGGCTCAAACTTCTCCTCACTCATTTCCTTCAGCTTCGCTTCACCTTCTTCTTCACAAGCCTCCGTGCTTTTCTTCTCCATTGCTCAGTCTCCTCTACTTTTCTGACTCTACGCTCTGTTCTCTTGCAGTTTGATACCATGTGAATTAATTGCTCCTCATATGGGAGACGGCACACGATTAGTCTCAATCCTGATAATGGTGTGTGGCTTGGCCGCGGGGAATACACTGCCAATTTGCTCACAGCGCATCTGCCAAATGATTGGTGTTTACACGCCACATCCCCCGAGGAGTGTTTGTCACAACGCCACTTCTTACATCTCAATAACGCACACAATACCAAGGCAGACGTCACCAAAGATGCTCGCAAACTCATAAGCACAGGCATTGACAAAATCTCTTGCAACTTACAATATGACATACTCGACAGCATTCATTGTGTCTTCGGAGCCCTGACTGGGGCTTTATAGTTACTTCTTTTTTTTCAACATTCTTAATTTTTACATGATCGCATATTCCCCTTCTCCCAAACAGTTTACCTCCTCCCTCCACACCCCCACCTGCCTTCTCCCCTCAACCTTCCCACCTTCCTTTATCTCTCCTCCCTAACACAGTGCTCCTTCTCTGCTGTCCCATTAATCACCCTTCTCTAATTAACAGGCCCACTGTTCCCAGTCTTCCCACTGCTCCCACTCCACACCTGGCCCAGCCCTGCTGCCCAGCAGGCATGCAGCGCACGCCAACACTTACACGCACATATGCACACAGTACAAACTGGAGCGCAGCTAGCAACTGACCAACGCAGAACTCGACTTGGAGGAACAAAATTGTTATACAATAGATAACCTAATAAGAATGGAGTAGTAGGATATAGCGTTGAAGTTTTGTTTTTAATGTCGTGTTAAAGTCTGAAGGAAGAGTTGGCATTGCTTGGCAGGACTGCCTCCACCCGTATCCTCCGCTCACCCTCATCATAGATTCATTCATCACCTCATCAAGCCTCATCTTCCCTAAAATAACTCATCTGTTTAACTTTTTCCTCACCTATTGCTTACTCCCCCTTCGCCGTTTTCATTTTTACAATCATCCTCACCCACCCTGTCTTTGACTCACATCCCATTTCCTCCTCCTTTCCCACCTTCTCCCTGTCCTCCCCCTGTTAGCCAGGGTGGCCCGGCAATGCAGTAATGCCATCTGCCAGCGCAGCATGCCCACAGCCTCGTGTCCACACACACTCGCCCACAGACTCACATGAACACACGCACAGCTTGGCAAGGACACCTTCCAGCGCAGGATACACCAATATCCAAGCTTCCGCCACCAGATAACCGTAGTCCCACGCATTGTGTAACACACACACACTCATTCACACAGCCCTGTTGAGTCACACGCTTCATCTGTCTCCCAACAGGGGGAGCCGGGGAGCATCTGCCGGAGCCAAGACGGGAGTCGAAGAGGCTGCTCTTACAGTAAGAGAGCAAATCATTGCAGCAGTCACATAGTGCCTAATCATAGACAAACAGAAGAAATATGACCACATGGGTGTGTGTTCCACACTGACTACAAATGAAGTAAAATAAAGGAAAGCAAACCAGCAATTACATGCAAATGCACATTTTTGAGGTAGCAGTCTTTGCTTTTTTTGCGGCCTCTTGAAACATTACATTACCATATGCTGTTAAATTGTTTCAGATGTTTGCACTGCAATAATTTTGATGGCTAACAGTAAGATATATTGATAGAGAAATATGAGAGCAAAAACAATTTAGTTATATTTTACAGTGCCAGAGAGTGTGGATAGATAGAAGTTTTCAAGCAAAACATGGAACAGCTGGGATACAATGAATTTAACGTCAGTCCCTAGAATTTGGCTACAATGAAAGATTTTTTGTGTGCTATTGTTACAGTTTTTGTATTCCAAACTGTGCTCACAATTAAAAAAAGGATAAGACATATAATGTCATAGCATGATAGTAAAAAGTACGGGGCAGAAAGGCGCGCAAGGAAGTAATGTAACTTGTTTCCCCATTGGTTATTTATATAATTCATTAATTTATTCAAATCTTCTCGCTCCTGTTGACATTGAACAAGACAGAAACAGAATTGATGGGAAATGCAGCAATTAGCAAATGAGCTCTAGGATGTGTTGCTGTTCGAGCTGTGTTTGGTGCTGCATCGGGCGGCTGGGGGTGGCAGAATGAGTGTGTGCACGGGAGTGAAGGGGGGGGGTATGGTGTGTATGTACGTGTGTGTGAATGTGGTGCGCTGCCAGGTGCGAGTGGGGGTCTGTGGCAGTATATTTATTAGCGGCTGTCAGGGAGGTGACACTTTGATGAATGGTGCAGAGTAATCAGGGCTGGGCTGTGACAGGCTGCACTCACAGCCTTCTACCTGCCAAACAACCCAATCACACACACTCATATGTACACTTGCTTGCACGCACACACACACAAACACACACATATACAAATGTGTTTATATCTGCGCACAAATGGCACTGTATATGCACGTGTACAAACACAACCTCCTGTAAATATCCCCCTGCTACCAGATGAACTACGTCACCAAACTCCCCTCATCCTCTCCTCCTTTAACCTCTCTGCTTATCCTCAGTCCTTTTATTTGACTTTTTCACATTCTAGACTCCTCTGCCATGGCACTGTGATTTTTTTTTATTTCCCGGAGATAAATGAAAAGGATAAATTAGGTCGAGATAGTCTGAGAAGAAAAGACAAAGAGACAGAGAGATTTGGGGTGAAAATTTGCAGAGCTTTGTTGTTTTTTAATTGCTGGTGAGAGACAAGGTAGCCTTAATTAGTCCTCGTCTATCTCCTGTTGTACTGCGGGGTCATTTTTCTGTGACTTATGGCTAATTAGTCAACTGCTTCAAACTAACTCACACTTTCCCCATAGGATGAGGAATATGCTCAGTTTGGTTGAGTGGGAGAATTTAGGCAGTTTGCTAAATTACACAAGTTTTCCATTTTTGTTTAACAGTGCTTCAACTTGTGTTTTTTCTTTTTTCTTTCACCGATTCAAATCTGTCTGCATTTCCATGTCGATAATGTCAATTTAAAAATGTCCAAACAACTGAAAAATCAAGCAACTGTCCTTGGAAAGAAACCACAGCAAATATTGTATTACAGCTCAAACACAAAATGGAAATCATTACTTCTCAGCAAGTTTTTTAATGCCTCCAAACCAGCAAGTAATGGGAGGTTGTAATCAAATAATTTCACTGAGGTTTGGGTTTCCAAACAGTTTTCCACTGATTCTATCGACAGACCGCAGTCTGGCCCTAAAGAGAGGAGACTGGAGGGAGGGAGGGAAGAAGAGAGGAGAGGGAGACAGAGCGGGGAATGAAAAAACAATATAAAAAAACAGCAGAGGGGAGAGGAGGAGAGAAGACATGATAAGAAAAGAAGCAAAGAAAAGAAAATAGAGGAGCAGAGACTGTAAATCTGGAAGTCTCCTGTGCGGGTAGTTTTTTAGAATTCTCCTCTAACAGGAAGCCTTGGCCATGATGTGTATGTGGGACATACTCACTCACATTATAATAGTTGGTCTGACTACTTTGTGTAAAACATAAGCCTGGGTTAATAGTACATTCCCTCCCCTCCTTCTCCCAAAGATTCCTCTTGTCTTCCCACTGCAAAAAAAAAAACCTTTTCCCCAACAAGCCATTTTTTATGTCCTAAAATCACCATTCTGCCACTGCTAATGGGATGAGATCATTTTGTCCCATTTCTAACGCAAGTGTAATTTTCTTACGAGTACAATGCATCCCTTATTCTGTCAAGATATTTACGTTCATTCCTTTAAAAAATACTTGGATGTGGGAAATAGCACAGGATACAAGTATAGTTGTCTCAACCTATTTATGGATTTAAGATAATTCTTTAATGAGACCAAATGATAGGCTAGGAGAGATGTTTTTTCTGTCGTTTTAGGTTTAAGAAATGTCCCTCTGATGTGAGATGTGGTTTAAAATCCTGCTTCAAGAAGAAATATCATCATTTTTAAAGATGCTTTGAAACGGTTAAGATTTTTACTGTTACAGATCATCAACTGCTTCAGTGAATGAATAAACATTTGCAGAAAATAAAATGAACACACTAATTAATAACGGAATGAATGAATGCGCTGAAAGGATTCTCTCTTTCTCTCCTCCTCTCTTCCTCGGAGGAGGATTCACTGCCAGGTTGAGTGAACATTGACGGAGTAACACTTATTCTCTCCGTCACACCAATGGAAATCAATTGGGTGGTAATTGCAGTATTTGACCCCTCTCCTGTCTCCACCACATCCCATCTCCTCACTGTCCATACATCCTCCACACTCTGACCATAAAGATGAGTCTGAGACAGTCAATTCATTTTACACACCAGGCATTTTCCCCTAAACTTAACTAGACCAATGTGATATATTTCATCGGGCCCTGATAAAATCTGAGAGGCAGATGAGAGACAAGCAGGAAAAGGTGGAGAGGAAAACGGGACGACAAATTAAGACGGAGAAGAGTTTAGAAAAGCTTCTTTTTGCCGCTGCCATCTGTGTGTGTGTGTGTGTGTGTTTGTGTGTGCGTTTTCTTTTATGTGTTTGGGTTGGAGATGGCTGGTCAGATGGGTAATGAGTGACCCTTCCTCCCTGGCATGGTTCTGCCGTCACACCAATATTAATCTTCCTACATCATCCCCTCTCTGAACCGACAGTAAACCTCTTGGGACTGCACACACACACACACACACACTCACGGACCCACCACACATTTATATGTACACACACACATGCACACACACACACTTACAGAGGCATTGATGCATAAGTGAGGTGGCAATGATGAATGGAGATGTTCTTAAGATCTGTTTAATAAGTGTTAGGCAGTGCCCCTGTGAGAGCATTGGGGAAAAGAAGGCATCTATACATTGCTGCAAATGGAGCCCGCTGACTGGGGCTGGCCCATTTGACTGCATTTACAATGATCACCACGAGAAATAACACAGAGATCGGCTGGTGAAATAGTTGTACATTTATTAAGTTGAAACGCGACCGACAGAAAAACGATTTTGATAAATAATTGTTCAATCATTTTGTTAAAACTGTGAAAAATTCTGCACATTCCAGCCTCTTAAAAAGCACGATTTTCTTCATATCTTTGTCACGTGTAACCGAAAACCTTGTCTTCTTTACATTTTGGACGTTTTTGAGAGCAGACAAAACTGCTGAAGACATCACCTTGGATTCTGCATAGTTGTTATGTGGCATTTCTTTCTTTTTAACATTTCACTCACCAAAAAAACATCAATCAAAACAATAATTGGTAGAGTAATCAATAATGACAATAATGATCAGTTGCAGCCCTGCCAACCATGCATTTTAATCTCATCAGCGTGTCAGCTGACATTACCGTGTGGAAGGTTTTAGTGAGTTTACACCTGTTGAATCTGTGCACGTGTGCTTGCGTGACGCAGCCGGGTTGAAAGTGTCAGAGATGTGAACATTAGATAAAAACATTATTATCAACTCAACAGTCTGTCAAGATCATCAAGACCGAGGTGACACCTCAAACAACCTGCTAATATCCACTTACTCTACATACACTACATACGTAACACTTTCTCGTCAGTCAGTGAACTGACTGATTTTATTCTAACTACATTAATGCAGTACTCTGTTTACAGATGTCATTTGTGTTTTGAAAATATAAAAATTACAGTTTGCATAATTTCAAAGAACAAACCTGGACTATGCATCAGTTGTCTGACCCTGTATTTTTCCAAAAGGGATTTGGGAACTGCTGCTGTATCTAAATCTACTTTAAACTACAGTAGTCAGGGTGCATGTAAATGTACTGGTTGTAGAGAACTGATGGGGCCCCTTCTCTGTCATGTACTCTCTATAATCTAATCTTTTCGTCTGTCTAGCAGTTTGTATTTGCATGTCTTTACCTTCTTATCTGTTTGAGTCCTGTCGTACTCCATACCTGTCAGCTTAGGCTTCACCTCTCAGAAGACCCTTTGTTTGATTTTTTTCTCCGTTTCTCTCTGTTAAGAGCCTGGTCATGGAAGCTTGGGTTCTGTGTTGTCTGACAGCTGCTGCTGCGTGCCTTTTTTCTCTCTCCCTCCCTCTCTTCCCCCTCTTCTCCTCTCTTTTAAACACGCGTCCTCATTTCTAAACTATCTATCATGCTGGCAGGGCCAGTGGGGCCTTTAAACTGTGGGATTGGCACTTTCTCAGCTGCTGAGCTGGAAAAGGGGGCTGCTTGCAGACGGAGACACAAGCGGTGGGCCAGCCTGCTGCAGGCAGGAGGAACAGGAGGTAGTCTGTCTGAAAGCAGGTGGACTGACAATACTCCTCCACCCCGTGAGTGTGCATATGTGTGTGTTTTCTTTGAAGTGTGCGCCTGTGAAGCTTTTGTACTAAAAGAGCTCCTGTGGTGATCCAAAGCACTTCTCATATTAAGGTTTTTAACTTTGAGATTTTGCCATTGCTGGCTGGAGACCCTAACTCTTAAACAAAAAAAGTAAAGAGTCGTCTTTGGTAATTAATTCGAAAGAAAGTTGATGGTTTTGAGATGGGACTGTGAAACAGAGTGTGCAGATTCCAGGGGGGTTGTCTGCAACGAGTTGACAAACTCTGTCTCACTTGGGAGTGAGAGGTGTCTGAAAAGATGGGAACTGCTGACAACATCTGTGTGTGTATGTGCGCATGTGGATTGAGATGCCACATTTGACAAACATGATGAAATAACAATGCGGTGCTGTCAGCGGGTCCTGTCCCTGGCAGGGGGTTGGAAGCGAGCACGAAGTGTGATTTTCTCAGACGAGCAGAGAACCCGCGATGACGCCTCATATCGATGTGCACACGCCAACACACTTAAACATGACACATGCATGTCTGCGCACACACTTGCACACATACTCACCAGGGCTCTAGTATTGAATCTGTGCATTTACCAGTGATTGCTCGATCCCCAGAAGGGCAAAGAGTGTAAACAAAACCAAAATGTGTGGCTTGAAATGCTCACACACACAATCACATATGTCTCATGCTAAAGGCCCATGTGGCAGTATTAGCGCTTTACATGAGGTCTGTTTCTCACCCACACATTGTGCCCTTGAGTCTCTCAATATGGTTTTCCTTTTGAGACCCCCATCACACCTTAAAGCAACCAGTTCCGCCACCACATAACATTCCACTCACAGCACTCTCTGTATCTTCTGGCATCAGAGCGGTCACACTATTTCCTCACCATCACAAACATGAGGTGTGAAGGGATGCAGCAGTATGTCCAGGAAGAACACTTACATCCATCCTCTCAATATCATAGTCACAGTTAACAGTCTGTGCCACTTGGCTGTCCCTGTTGTTTCCCACAGTGATGTTTTTTAACAATAAAAAACAAGACCAAGACATTCTATGCATGACAAGAAGGAACTTAAAACAGTGATGTATTGAAAGTTTGCTTGAACATTTAGCTATTCAATAAGCCCAAACCACATCACCACTTTTTCAAGTTTTGCCACAACAGTTGTAGAATCAAAGACACATTTAGTTTGGCCTCAGGACTAAAATCAAATCCAATTAAATGACTTTTGGAGATCAGTTTCACAATTTTGTAGTAGAGTATTTCCATTCATCTGTTGTCTGTAGCAGAGAATTCATTTACCGGAAAATAAAGGAAATAAGATTTAAGGCATTTTGTCACTGTGGTTGCATTTTAAGTGTAATTTCTGAAAATGATATTATCGAAAGCCTCATACTGTGTGAGCTTTGGGGTCTAGAAAAGATTTGGCTGGGCAGACATGCTGCTGACCTTTTCTGGTCCGTCAGTAGAGGGCGATCTTCCCTCAGTGGTACAGCTGCTGTGTGTGTGTGTGTGTGTGTGTAAGTGAGTGTGTGTGTTTGTTTCTGTGCATTTCGTTCATTTCCGAGCACAGTGGTTGTTTTCTTGTGCTCTAATTACACTAAGGCACACATGATGCCTCTTTCTTTGTCTGTTTCTTACTGTTCTCTTTCTTCCTCTGTATCTCACGCTCTCTCTCTCTCTAAAGTGTATATTTAAAAGACTGGAGTGATTAGTTGATTATGGCCTTTGTATAATATATGTGTGTAGCCCTTCCTTTCACAGCCTGTTTAAGTACTGGAAATTTACCCTGTATATAATAAATGGTAGTTTATACAATTACCTTGCATTTGCATCTGTATTTTACCAACTGCTGGCAAAATTTAGTAGACAGGATAAGGAAGCAAGTCCTTTAATTATTCTGTATCAGAGCTTTGATGTTTTTTTGTGACTGAGTTTTCATTTTATTATCAGTTAGTAAAATCACAGTATTTGATAAACTGAAAAAAGTGTTCTCACTATCTGTGATATCTTCAGCAGCGTGCTTATAAACATCGTTTTTATCTAGTCTTATAGTCGAACATCTGACTTAATAAAATGTGTGCAGAACATATGCATGAATGCAAGGCTGATATGTGAGCCATTTGTCAGAAAACATAAGGTGATGCTTGCTGTGGCCATTAACTTGAAAATAGCCCTGTGCACATGTTTTGTTTGTCATTCTAGTATTACTATAACAAGTACACCAGTAGAAATGTTTTAAAAAGTTTGAGATTAGACCACTTCTACCCACAACTAGGGCTGCACCTAACGATTATTTTTTTTATCGATTATCAATTAGTCGATTAATCTAACGATTCATTTATCGATTATTCTAACGATTATTTTTAATTACTCGATTAATGACAATGAATTTACCCAAAATTAAAAGTAAAAGCATGTCTTCTTAATATTTCAAGACTTTATTCAAACACATCTCCTGAAAAACAAAACCTTTGTTACAAAAGTAACAAGATTAAATATCTGCACCAAAAATATGCAACAAGAAATAGCCCAGTCTTCACTGGTAATCTGGTTTAGCAACATGAATCTCTCCAAAATAAAGTTACAGCAAGAGCTTGCTCAATTCAAGTAAAAAGTACGGTGGTCCTGAAGTGCAAAACACAACAACATTAACCAAACGGAAGAGGTAGGTACCAGTGGGCAACATGAGACATCACTGATTGGACGACGGCGCCGTTCGTCTTTTGAACCGGAAGTTATTATGCCTGTAGCGCGTTTTTTCAAACATGAATGTTTAGGTCACCGGTAACGTTTATGTTTGAAAAAACGCGCTACAGGCAGAATATACTCCCGCATGTACTCCCGCTACCATGCGACTGCGACGCATCGACGCATGTTTTGCGCGTCGACATATTTCCGTAATCGATTACGTTGATTACTTCGACGAATCGCCCCACCCCTACCCACAACGCAGCCTGATTGCAGACAGTTTAGTTGGCAATCGCGGTGTGTTATGCTAGTGTGACTTGTAATCTCACATATTTCTTCCCCTCCAACTT
>OMNN01021332.1:2004-27532 GCA_900302755.1 Chromis chromis
ATGAAGTAAGACTAAAGGTGTAGCACAGAATTGATTGACAATTTTATACTACTTGCTTATTTGACACCTGAAACCTGGCGGGGTCATTTTTGACCCCAGAGGCACAAGGTGTAAGGATACTGCGAAGGCTGCACGAGGGTTAAAGATTTCATTTCAGCTGCAGTAAAAAAAAAATTAAAAAAAAAAAAAAAAAAGTCAGCTGGGTGAAAGGAACTTGACAAGGCCGGTATGTAATACAAGTCATAACGGTCGACCAAATTGGAAGCCTTAACTTCACAGTCACATCATACATCATGATGTCCTGGGAGGCTCTTACCAGCTGAAGATATGCCCCTTGTGAGAGAATGAAAAGGCCACATTTCACTGTTTCTGTCAAACCTGTAATGTTCATCGTGGTTTTGAGAAGGGAAAATATGCCTATTATTATGGCCTCTGTGTATCTGTGTGTGTCAGTTATGTGATTCAGTGTGCTGGGCTCCCTCATGTCACAGTCAGGGGCCCTGTCGTCTCAGAAGACATATGAATAAAAGGGGTAATATTTAAGCTGTCAGGAGCCTGAATGAACAATGCATTGACTCTGTGACAAGTGAGTGACTTGGCAGTGTGTTTCTCATTTCACTTAGGGTTAAAGATACAACAGAAGCAGAAAGATTAGCATGAGGGAATGAGATGAAAGAAGGAGATGAGGAAAACAGGTGGTTGAATGTGAGAAGCTGAAGAGGAATAAGTGTTGAAGGGAATTGAAAAAGAGAGAGACAGTAAGAGAGTGTAGCAGAGACAGAATGGGACAGGATGCGAACAAATGAGGGTGAACAAATGGCTGGGATTAAGGAAAGGGGGAAATGAGGGGAGTAAAAGAGAAGAGTGGCAGAGGAAGAGGGGGGAAAGTGATGCACGGAGGAGGATCAAAGGAGAGGAGAGGAACAAGAGGATGAAGAGATGGGGGGGAAAGAAGAGGAGAAATTGAGGAACAAAATAAGGGGGAGAACACAAGAGATGGTGGGAGAGGAGATGAAGAGGAGGTGGGGTGGTGATGAGTCATCGGCAGGCTCTCAGCCTTGGTGGGCCGGGTTGCTGTGGGGGTGGCAGTAGTGTGACACATATGCAGAAACACACACACAGGGTTGCTGGCCGTCATGCTGCTTATATGTCTCCTCCTGCTGTGGAGGCGGGTGGAAGACAATACAGGGATGCCACTGGGACCCACAGTTCACAGCCACGCACTCTCCTCCGTCACACACATGCAATAATGATGATGACTGGACGAGAGGCCTCATTAGGACTCTGAGGATGGATGGCTGCATGCATGGGCAGATGGATAAACAGTCAATACAGCTGTAGGAAAGAAGAAAAAAAAAAAAGGGCAGATAGAAAGAAAGAACGCCTCGTGCCTTTTTGCATCTCTTGCATACACTTTCCTTCATCATTCATACTTTATTAGGTGGTGCATATGCAGAGGAGGATGTTGTAAAAAGGGAACAGACAGAGAGGAAGACATGCAAAAAACATAGGCATGATGTTACAGATACAGTACTATGTTCCTCTTACTAAGGCAGACAGATGGGCTTTGAAATATGTTTGTGGCCAATATGTTGAATGCTGTTTATTTGCTTTGTGTGTTGCATGTCATTAAATCATCTCATCACAGAGACCAGCAACTCGAGCCACTACATGTACGCATGGTGCATTTACAGTACACCACACATGGCCTTTTTCTAATCCTACATGAGAAAGAAAGGGCGGACACCCTGCAATAAATCACCTCCTATGTGACATGCAAGCTCTCGTCATTCTGTGCCTCTCTTTGGTGCTGAGTCGATCTCAGAGTTGCCATGCCAACAGATTGGGGGATTCCTAATTCTGATCTAGGCCACTGCGCACACACATACGCTACAAGTGCATGAATGCATGCAGTCCAGCGAACACACAAACACACTTTCGAGTGAGTAAATAGAGTTGATCAGTGGGCTGCATGTGATGGTGTTTCCCTGTACTAATCATGGCGGCACAGTTTCAAAATCAATAGTTTTGTGTGTGTGCGTGTCACAGAAACGACGTGTGAATGAGAGCAGATCAAACAGTTAATCAGGTCACCGATTCTTTACACCTATTTTAGCACCAACACAACCGTGTGAACTTGCAGGCAGCAATGCAAATAAAGGCTGCGACACATTTACACCACACACATGCAGAAAAAAACAACACTCAGATCACCAATGAAATTTGAAAACCTTTGTAGGAATCTCTGTTTAATTTTTAAACTCTACATACATTCATACATCTCTCAAATATAGAGGAGCAGACAGTACGTGTGAGAGTAAATCTGAATGTGTTTGTGTATTTGTGTGTGTTAGAGAGAGAGAGGGATGCAGGTTGGGTTAGCTGCCTTCTGCACACCTGCATATTTATTATGTGCTTACAAAATGTGATGGAGACACATAATGCGGGACAGAAAGACACGTTGGGCACAGAAATACACACGGAGTGTGTGTGCATGTCTGAGTGCATTAGTGTAGTGTAAATTCATAGTGTGTGTTGGCGTGTGTCCCATTAGGGGTTGCACTGAGATGTTAGATGAGGACAGTATTATTTTAAAACGGTCATGTTTTGTATGACAGCAAAAAGTGCACTGTCAGGTTAGTCTGTAAACATTTTAGCTTTGAATGTTACTGAAAATATACTTTGCTATGGTAACCTGCATTGGTCCCAATCAGAAAACATCAAATCCCTTAAACAGACATGAAAAAAAACTAAATTACAGTCACTTTTCTAATTACAGTAAATATTATTTTATAGATTTGTAAAAGTAAGTATTCTTGGAGCCCCTTGTCCAGTGGGTGGGTGACTGTGAGTGCATCTACGCTGCATGTTCATATATGTATGTCTTCATACATTATTTATGTAGTAAGTATGTAAGTATGAGTTTGTGCATGAATGATTACATACGTATGCCTTTTGGTTTGCCCGTGTATAAATGTACAGTATGGATGCAAGTATGCATGTGCATGTACAGTATATACACACACATACAAATAGTCGAATGCATACGTGTAATTATGGATGTGTATCAGGTATTCATGTATCCCTGCATTACTGTCTGTGTGGACATATGACTGTGTGGGTGTGTGTGTGGGTGTGTGCATGTGTGTGTTTGTGTTAGTCGCTGTCCTCCCTCTCCCTCTCTTTGGTCTCAGCCAGTGAGCTCTCATCAATATTCTCAAGGCTCTCTGCACGCTGGATGCTGAGCTCAGAGAGTGGGATGCTGGGTAATGTAGTCTGTTCTGGGTAGAGCCAGGGCTTGAAGCCAGGGTTATGTCTCTGCTTCCACTCCTGATACTTCAAACAGGCTTTGTTGATTTTCTTCATTGCCTGGAAAAAGCAAGACAGGTAAACAAAAGGAAAAGGACAACACATGTTTTTTAGATTAGTGTTGACCCTTAACAAATTCCACTGACATAAGAAATGATGGCAACGACTGCGAGAAATTATTTGTGCTTCAAAAGTTTGCCAATATTCCTTCTTGGCCAAAACTCAGATAAGGCGGACTGGACTGAACTCAACAGATACGAAGGACAGAAATAGCACTCCAAAAAAACCAGACACAAACATGGATGAGTGACAGGATAAAGGGAGACAGAAGGAAAGCCGTGAGAAATGGAGATATGTACAAAAATGAAATGTGGGTACAGCAGCCAAGAGGGAGATACTGGGAGGTATTATTGTGTAGAGCTTTAAGGTTACATCCAGACTAATACATTTTCATTTTAAAATGCCATTTTAAAGCCCTATGTCAGAAATAATCACAGTCCATATTTCTTGCACACCTGTAAACACATATTATATGGCCATTCATGTACACTGGGCATACATGAGCCAGTGTACATAAGAAGCAGAGGATAGATTGCTTAGGTTTAAAACATTCTACAGAGGAAGAGCAGCAATGGCGAATTATTTGCATGGACCAACGACAAGGTGGAGCTGTTTCTGAAAGTAAGTAACACAGGCTGATGTCTTTTGTTGTCTTCAGGAAAAGGGTAACATCATACAGGCGTGATAGTTAAGGGAAGGATGCGTAGCAACTAATAAGAGCTATTCACGAAGCAAACATACAGTATGTGTCTCCATTATTGTTTCCAAAAGTATCTGTGCCTGGCCTTTCAGGTTAAAACACGTCAAATTAAAATGGGCTCAGCAGCATTTCCAAAAGCCAAAGTTTTAGAACACCAGAGTAGTGTGGATGCTAGCTGTAAACATAGCAACAGTTATGTGTTTAAAACAAAAATGCATTAGTGTGGATGTCAAATGTCTGTCCGCATGTCAGAAATCATCAGGTACTTTCACACATTTCTCATTGTGTCAATGAGAAATGCATGCATACACCAATCAGACATTATGACCACCTGCCTAATATTGTGTTGGTCCCCCTTATGTGGTCAAAAATGCTCTGAACCATTGGACATGGACAAGAGGACCTCTCAGGGTGTCCTATGGGGTCTGGCACCAGGATGTTGGCAGTGGATCCTTTGGGTACTCTGGGTTGTGCAGTGTCTGTTCCTCAAGATGTTCCTGATTGTTTGATGTCTTTGCCATGTGGTGGGGTGCATTTTCCTGCGGGGGTAGGCCAGTGACATTTGGGATTGCCATTTGCATGAGGGAGTGTGCTTGTTCTGGGACAATGTTTATTTGGGTGTCTAAGTCTCATCAACATGGATGTTAAAATCCAAGGTTTTCCAGCAGAACACCTCATAGTACCAATATGATCAATGTTATTCACTTCACCTGTCAGTGGTTTTAATGTTGTGGCTGATTGGTGTATATAACATGTTAGTACTGTTGAAGCAGGAGTTAGTTTTGCTACAGCAATGCCACCTTGGGGAATTTTAACACAAGGGAATTGTAAGTTTAACCACGTCAGGACTATAAAAGTTCACACACCTAACAAGCGAGATGTGATTTCATAAAAATATATGAATTTAGTTATTAAATTACCTCCTTTAAAGAGTCACAGGTTGGGACAGGCACAGAATGTTAAATAAAAATAGCACTCGCTGTGGCAAATTAGCTGCTTGTCAATTGTTGCACAATACCCGAGGCCCAGTAGCCTGCTAATGGAGCAGAGAAGACAAGGAGCAGGGCTGGAGCTTACCGCTGCAGCAGGGAACAAACCAAGGGGAGAAAGGGATCCTAATGATGCACACCGCACGTGAAAAACCCACACCATCCAACTCATAGCCTACAGTAAGGGATCTGTGAGGGGGACACCACCACCGGAGGGTCACACTGCCAGCTGCTTGGGCCAAAAACAACTATACAAGACTCATGGTGTGTAGGGGCAGCTGCTACGGAGCAAGGCCACCCATCAGTTTGCTGTTCCCAACATGGCACTGGGCCAGATGAGCCCCACCACAGTGGTCAACTGTAATTATGATGGAATAATATGCATTAAAAACATGCACAGGTGACCTACAATGTGAGATCTAAAAGAAAAGTCCACAAAACTAACATAAACTTAATTGTAAGAAGAAGAAAAAGAAGAAAAAAAACTACGTAAGAACAGCAACATATTTTCCAGGCTGACAATACAAACAAACAAAAATGCTACTTAATGAAGAGCAATAAATAATACAAAAAGTGAAGTGATGACAACTGATAAATGACAATCACCCTCGGAAACACAAAAGGAAGCCAGACTTGCTCACACTGTTAGGAAAAACAAGTTCTAAATGCATAATTTCATTTCACTCCCGGCTGAGCCGAGCACAGATAAAACAGCAAAATTAACCGAGGCCGGTGAGAAACAAAAGAAAACAAAAGCAAGAGAAGCACAGAACAAACAAACAGATGCCATAAAACAAATATAAAACGAGCTGTCGGGCTAAAATATGCTGTTGCCGGATCCAAACCCAATGCAGAAACAACATGTAGACAAGGAAGCAAAAGGGAGTGGAGGTTGAGGGTTTGGAAAAGGCCACCCACCGTGGTGCACAGCCTGGCCGCCAAGCTTTCCTGGCACAGCTTTCCAGACCACAGGAGGGCAAGATGACGAAAATACGCATGGTATCAGCACACCAATGACCTAGAGAAGAAAAAATACAGTTACAATCTGAAAGCCAAAGAAAGTTGGCAAAATAACCTGACCCCAAACCAAAGTGAGTGAAGTCACCACCCAGTATATGCATGCCATTCCAATTATGCATGCTAAAAGAGAGAAAAGATGGCCTACCTTACTGTCACTTTGGAACCAATCGCAAAAAGACCCCAACTGCAGACCTCACCAGCAACACGAATGGCAGGTTCCAGGAAGACAACAGCAATGTGCATAGCAGACCCCCGTCATTGATTAAGGTGCAGGTAAATCCTTATATGCTAACAGGAAAATAAGAGATTCAACCAAAAACATTCGGAAGCACACCAAAACTGTGGGTTCTGATTACAAACAGCACACCCAGGGTATTGCAGAAATCCTCCAAGCGTGTATGCATCATGTAATCTGTGTGTCACGGAGACATGCCTATTTCATGGCATTTCTTGAAGGCGGGTTGTCAATCTCACTCATGGCTTTGACATCATGACTCTTTCCTGCACACCTTTAATCATGTGCAAACTGCGTATACACTCAGACCATCTTTAAAAGAGATGTCTATGTTGCTGCAGCCTCTTAATATGTGACACTCCAGCGTACGGGGGAGGCTGCTGATTAAGCTTAAGCTCATCACTCAGCCTTCAGGGGGCCTGGATGGCATCCCCTGCTTTCCCTCCATTACATTCTGCAGCTCCAGATTTCTGGAGGCAGTAAAACCTCCGTCGGGTTAAAGCTTTAAGATTTTTGTCCAGCAAAACCTTGCTGACCTTGACTGTGCATCTTCAAATCTGACTGAGGCCCAGCAGCCAGGCTTTGCTTTGCTGTGTCGCAAGGGGGATGGACTCTGCCTCTGCTGATTCCTTTAACAGTAGGTTGTTGTGGTGGAAAAACCCTGCTTAAAGCTTCCCTGCTGACATCTGACAGTCAGCTGTTGCCCTCCTCCCTGCGTGTTTCTCTGAAAAGAAAAGCTTGAGTCGCAGCAACAAAATTTGGAGGAGATGTTATCTTAACGTGAACCTCAGTGATGTGCTCTGGTATTAAAATGTTTGCCTTAGTGTAAACTACAAATATGGCCAACATTTTCACACAAATACATTAAATGGAAATGGATTTAAAACAGGGTGTTTTAGCTGAGATGACGACGACAACATCCAATAGTTGAACTGAACATACAGTTTTAACTTCTATTTTTGTTTGTTTACTAATTTTGCTGCCTGGTTTGCATTTTCATTTTCAGTCCTTTTCAGAGCATCCAAGAGAAAATACAGTTTTATTTGGGCATCACTGGAAGGACCACTAGATAAAAGCACAAAACAACAACAAAAAAAGAGCAAGTGGAGCAAAATGTAAACTCTATTTTTAAATGTTGATTTCACATTTTAGGTCAAGGGGAAGACGCTGCCCAGTGTGTAAAAAGAAAATGCCAAAGGGAAAAAGGAAAAGGGCCCTATTTGGCCATCCACAGAGGTTAACAATTGTGGATGAATTTTACTCGAGCCGGATTCAGACTGTGGCAGGATACAGAAAAGCCAATGTAGGTTGGATAAGGACAAGACCTTTTACATCCCCGAGGAGCTCCATTACTTACAGTGGATGTAGGGCTAACGGCGCCATAGAAATCTTTGCCTGGTTGAAGAGAAAGCACACACAGTGTCCACAGAGTGTATATGTGTGTGTGGCAGAGTGAAAGAACATTTGCAAAACCCTGAGAAACAACCTTGGAGTGTCTCAAACCAATGAATTCTCAGCTCTCCACCAGTAGAGAGTTTTCAGCCCCACACCACCATCGCACTGCTTTAAAGGTCACTGAGAATCAGACACTGCATACTTACCAAGCCTCCTGACCTGGCCAATCAACCACCAGCCATGGGCTTTTTCCACACAGACTGAGATGAGGTAGACTGTGTGCAATCAGCTGAAAGAGGCTGACCCCTCAGTCATGTCAGACCTTTTTTTCGTTCTTTCTTTCTTTTTTTTAACCTTTCAGAAAAGTTGTGCCTTTGGAGAGGGGAAAAAGCTGGTGCCCTTCCAAATATAGCAAATTGTTGTATTTTGATATGATGCTGATCACAGCATTGCAGTGTATCCTGCATAGCACAGCAACATAAGGAAAATGCATGAATAACATATTGGTTATGCTTTTATTGTGTCAAAGGTGTGTTGTGTGTCTAGATCTACCATTATTAGTGCTATTAGTGATATTCCCATGTGTCACTAAACTGATGGTCACCTGACTCACAGGTTTAAATGCTTGATGCATAAATACAGGGTAATCCTCCTGACGTTTTTGTGTTTGGGCGTGTTACTCCAGAGGGCGTGTTATCATCGGAGGAGAAAAGTAAAAGATAGCAAGACCTCATGTCCTGAAAATCGCTGTGAGCCGGACTGTAAGCAGCCTTGTCATGTTCTTCCAAGGTGGTGATGCTATGATGTCTGCATGCGAAGTGACAGCAGGCTGAAGCAGACGGATCTCCCATTTCTGCGACGCTGACGGTGTTGCTTCGCCGTGGGTATTCGGTTCACTCCGAGCAAATCAACTGCCTTTCGTCAAGTTTGCTTCCCGATTGTTTGCATGCCAGCCCTCACCGTCTCCCTGAAAAGTTTGTGAAATAAACAGAAACTCTAGAATGTAGGTTATCTGGCCGCTTCTTATCCGCCCCCCTGCCGGTGCCTGTTCAGTGTTTTGGTGACTCATTGAGCGCCTCAGTCGGAAAACAGAGACACAGTTGCAGGAATGTCGCTGGCAGTAACAGTGGGCTACTGCAATTTTAATGTCAATATTGACTGTGCTCTGTGCCATCAAGCACCTTCTCTCTGTTTGTGTTACCTCAGTGATCAGGAGTGTGCTCCTGTTACGACCCCGGCTATCTGGGGTATCGAAGTGAGACTAAAGTAGCGGATAGACGCTGTGTTCCAGAGTGGGGTTAAAAGAAAATGGGTGCAAAATAACCACGGAACTAAAAAGAAGAAACCTTCACTGCTCTTATTCAGACCGAAATACAAGCACAGTAGCACCCCTAAACTAAAACTAACAATGGTTTTCTAATGCAGTGTTCAACAATCCAAGTCCCTATCTAGGCCTTTACCCCTCGCATCTAACAACTCAACTCCTCGCAAAGGAAATGCCACAGAATGCCGGGTGAATAAGCCTTTTTTTAAAGTTCAAATGCACATCTTGATTGGAGGTTGTAGTCTGGTCTGCTCCAATCCAGCCTCGGCTCCAGATAGGATAGGCGGGACAAAACAACCTGGGATACACCTTTACATTCTGCTTCTTGTCAGCATTGGCTGATAATCTTGCTGTTTCTGAGTTTCTCTTTAACCTGTAGTGAAAATCAAGTTGTTGTTTTTTTTACCATAGTTACTTATTCATATGGTGTTTTTAGAATGCTAAAAGGCACAACATGAGCGTTTTAGGCTGCCAAAGCCATTGTTTAGCATCTAACATCTTGAAACTACAATGTACTGAGGACTGTAGGGCTTTCCGTGTCATTATTCTATTTCAGAATCATTGTCTGGATGGAATACGTGTGGCTAAATTTCTCCAATACTACTGTTTTTTATGGCTGTTTTATGTCAAGTCTGTAAGAATTCTGGAAATATAATTTCTTCCTCATCTGAGCAATAAAATATTCAATTTCTTCCACCTATGACTCGTCTGGTTGGTTTTATTAGATTCCAGCTATGTCTACTAAAGCTTACATTCCCATAGTAGTCCTATGGGAACTGCATTCTTAATTATGCTTTGAGGGAAACATCTTTTCTGTTGGGTTACGTTTGCTTGCAATGTAAAGATGTTTCAAATCAGCATGTCTTTGGTATAGACTCACCACCCTGGTAACCCAGAAAATGGAGGCAAGCTTCAAACATGTTGTGAAAGGGATGCATTTTATCCCAAATTATATTTTCCAAAAATGGTGCCTAAATTTAACCAACCTGCTGCTGACTTGCCACAGTCCCCCCATCTCATGTCTTTACGCAAGCTTTGTCGCTCTTTTAAACAAGAAGCCTTTCCTGCCACATCAGATGTACCTTTCCATAAGAAAATACATTTGTTTCAAAACGATTCTTTCGAAATGTAAATGATAATGCAGGTTAGTATAGTAGCGTATCATTTGGGAGACAGAAGTATAGATTTATATCAGACTGATGTGGTTGTGTGGGCAGCTGCAAAAGAAAATGACCTTTCACTTCTATGATGCACAATGTTTGCAGTTGACTGTGTTTTAGGTCACAGTGTGAGGAATAAGAAAAATTCTAGACCGAAATCCTTCTAAGACTTATTACTGAGGAGTTGCAGATGTCTTGTTCAGCATTGTTCCAGCCTTGACATGCAGACCTCTCCGAACACATCTCGTGGGGGAAAGAAAAGGCTTATTTCTCGCTCTTGAAGCAGCATAGACACTACAGCTCAGATGATGCTTTGTTGAGGAGACCACTCATACGTCCAAAGCAGCATGTTAGATGGTTTTCTTTTACCACTGCAGTGAAGGATATATTATGTTTGCCTATTTGGTTAATATTATGTTGAATATGTCGAGGGGCATGAATGGTAGAAAGGGGACTACGACTCGACAAGGACATTGAGAAGGCAGAAAAATGAGAATCAGAAGTACCCCTTGAGAAGATAGGTTTTTCTACCCTTAAAAAGACATTCTACAGGGGATGTTCTTGCGGTTGGAACATGCTCGAAGATCCAGGCCTCCCTTAAATGGCCCCCAAGCTCCTGCAGTGGAAAATTACCTAATGGCAGGTTTCAACAACACCGGTGTATTGTACACACTGGATGGCAATCTCCTCACACATTGGGAGATTACTCTCACAATGTGATCACAGACCACAATATGTGTTCTGTGCTTCTTGTTCTTGAGGCGCTCTTTGTGGATCCTGTTGCTATTCTGAGGAAACATCTTTTCAGACTAATCGCAGGCCATCAAACCCTGCTGAGTATGATTTTGTCCTCTCTTTGGACCATGTCATTGCACTCCTGCAGGTGATGAAAGGGTCCAGATTACGTTAATTACCGTGAATTTGCTTGGAATTGTTCAGCTTGTCGGTTAAGTGCAAACCAGCAGAGATCGTGTTCATATAGTTTTTGGGATATTTTACTACGAGTGAAGCGAATCTCCCCAGGCATGCATATATAATTCTTGCACAGTTTGCAGTGGGAATCCTTAAATTATAAACAGTAAGGATGCTAGCAGACTAAAAAAAAAAAAATCACTGCATCTACTTGAAGATGTTTAAAACTGAGCACGGTTTCCAAACAGCCCGAGCTGCATTCTCTGTAAAAACCAGAGAGCTTGTAAAATCCTGCAGAAGGGCACAGAAACGAGCTGATGAGAAGAGTTTATTTTACTGTCGTGTTTTCGGGGTAAATCGTCAACGGTTAACACCAAAAGCTGGCACTGTAAAGCACTCCCTTACCCGAAGTATTTGGTTCAGTGTCTGTCTGTGTTTGTTTGCTACAGAAACTAACATGGAGCTGAGTGCACAATTAACAATTCAAGAAGAGAATGCCGACTCCAGACATTTAGAGTATAACTCCTCAAGAAGCCCAGAAGATTAGAAACTCCTCCAGAATCAAAGAAAAACATTGTATTTTACACACTCATTTTATAACTGTAAGTATTTCTGCCCACGACTTGTTGAAATTGGTAAATCTGCCCTTTCCCACGAGCTCAAATACAATATATAACGATTAAAAAAAAGACACCACATCTCCCATCTTTAGATGTTTATTTCTGATATCATCATCAAAATTTTTACAAAACATTTTCTGACAATAATATACTCAAAGAAGAGCCATATTTTTGCGCTTGGACCAGGTCTCCACAAAAATGCTTTAGGTCTGAATACAGTAAAAAGAACAAAAAAAGAAAATCCAAATAAGAAAAAAAAAACAAAAACAAAAAAAAATAAACAACAAAACAACTACCAAAGAAAACAATGCAGCGCATATTTACACCCTACAGAAATTGATGCTCTCTGCAGGAAATGGATGAGAAGGAGACAATAGGGATCCCGTGGTTTATATGGAAAGCATTTAAGAGGCAGCAAAAAAAAAAAAAGAATAAAAAAAGGGAAAGTGCTTGAGCCTGCAAGGGAAAAAAAAAGAAAAAGACTAATTCTGATATTGCTTTCTGTCAGGTTCCCTCCGCTTGCTCTCTTGCTGCACTCTCAAGTCCAACCACAGGAGCAGAATGCAGCCCATTTGAATAAAAACCTTCCTTTCTTCAGTGCTCACATTAAATCCAATTAGGGCTATAAACGGGGCTTTGTCAGACAAACGAAAAAGTGTGTTTCCCCCCCCCCACCCCGACAGAGGTTAATGATCATGCCTTCCCCTTTCTGTGTACCCTCTGACATGAGCAATGGCAGAAAAACAGAGTCAGGACAATGCGGGTCAGAGGTTAAAGACTTCCTGCTAATGTGAAACAGCATGGAACAATAACAATCAATGGGGACCGGGCTGGCCTGAACATCAGTAACGGTGACGTCGGTTCAGAGGAGGTAGAGGAGTAGGTGCTGCTATAGATACACTCACATATAGGCCGTCTGGGTGCATGCAGGGTGGCTAACTCGCTAGCAGCGCTTTCGGTGTCTCTTGAGCGTGACGATTCTTCAGTCTGTACACACACTAATGACACGTTAACAGAAACTCAAATTGGTAATCTAGAAATGGCAGATGAGGAGCATTGTTTTTGCTCATTTTTAACTTTTTTTTCTGTAGCTCCCCTATCCATGTGTACGCTCCAAAGAGTCATGACTGTGCGCTGTGTGCCCCCAACGCTGCCTGCCGGTGAGACACAGATGTATGGCAGGAGCAGAAGAAAAGCAGCAAATCCACGTCTGGCTCGGAATTAATTTTTCAAATCTATTTATCAGGTAATGGATTAGAACCTACTGAACCGTCGCGGATGGCCTTGGGTGAACTGGAATGGATGGGAGTGTCAAAACCTGCAGTACTTTATGATCATTCATCAAGGTGCGCGCGGTGGCGTCGCCGGCGTCCTTTCCCTTTCCGTGTGTATGCATTTATGCGTGATTGTTTCTGCGGTTAAAGACTGACAAGTCAAAGTGGATTCTCGGTAATAGTGTCATTTATAACGTCTTTCGAAAATAAGGTGTATCTTTGTGAGAGAGAGAGAGAGAGCATGCATAATACGTACAGTTTCTGAAGATGCAAGTGTTCGTTTAGCCTGTGTGTGACTCTACTGAATACTTGGCTGAAGCCGTTTGTGTTACAGTGGAAATAAAGCTGCCTGGGACAAATATCACAAAGCTTTCATTGTAACAGAATAGTGTCCTTGCACTTACCCATTTGTCCCGCTATGTCTGCCCCATTATAAAACATCTCTATGCCCCTTTTCATCTCCTCTGCTTTCCCTTCCCCCTCAGAGATGTGCATTTAGCTTTTCCTCTGAGCATAAACACTGGAATATGAAAGTTTTTACTGCAATTCCTCAGACCTTTATTCACCCCACCCCAAGCGGAAATAAAAATGAAAAAAATGAAGAAGAAAAAAAGAAAAAAAGCTCCCAGTGAGGACTTGAGCCCAAACTCAAAGAATGAAGTGGGGGTTGGGGAGCTCGGGGTGTACGAAAAATCATAAACAAACAAAGCAGAAGAGAAAATAAAGCCTGTTGGCATTGTGGGGCGAGCGCAGACAGTCCTGGAGTTCAGCTCAAACATGCATCATTAGCATGCAGCGCTTGTGCTTCCAGCTCTCTGATGGCGAAAAAAAAAGAAGAAAAAATGGACAAAAAAACGAAATAATTACTGGCAGCAGGATTGGAAACATTCTGCTGAATGTATCAGATTTTATCAGGGAGGTATTCACGATTAATTGATCGTTTATTAGTGGCTGATTTAATTGTGAACATAGAAAGATTTTATTAGCATTTCTTAATTACAAATGAAGGGCAGAGTAGCTTTGATCTCTGTGTTTAGACTGGATTGAGCCATTTTTCGGAAAAACCTGAAGTAATTAGTGCACATGGGGGGCTTTAGCGATGGACTATTAAAGGGAACGTCTGTCCTGGGAGCGAGCGCCCAACACGAGCCTCTTTCTCTGAGCCTATAGTGCCAGGGAATTCTACTTTAAGGGCATGAATGGTTCAGCAAATAAGTTGCCTTTAAAAACGGTGAAGTTATCCATGACACGTGCTGCTGGTTCTAGGGCACTCCAGACAGGAAATATCTCCCGTACTGTTTGTCTCTGGTTCAGCGCTCTTCCCTAACTGGGCATAGTTTCCCAAAATATCAGCATGCGGACAGAAATAGAACATCATTAAACAGGTTCACCCAAGTCACCAAGCGGCAGACATGAAATTCAGGCCAAGGAGTTATCAGGGGTGATATAGAGCAAGGCAAGACAATACATGGATAGAATCGAGAGAGCTCCCATTATAAAGACATTGGCACAGCTGCTATTACAAAGTAAACTCCACCAGCACTATTAAGCAACCGCACTGAGCGAATCAACTGCTTTTTTATGCAATGTCCTGTACACGAAGGGGACCCCCCCTTCTTAGTAGTGATACCATGAAGACTTTTGGGTCACTTTTCATGTTTTGGGTCTGGTTTTTGGTAAAAAACACTGAACGAAATAATGGCACAAACAGAAACATCCGTCACAAGTTAAACTCTTGGTATAAAGAATAGCACACTTCCTCTCCCCGAGTAGACCTTGAAATGGCAGATAGTGTTGAAATTCTCAAACAAGAGGATTGGGATGTAACACATCATGCAACCGCCGCCTGCAAGATGAGCTCTCAAACAGAAAAAATCTGGATCTCTGTGAAAATTTTGGCGCTTGAAGCACATCACAAGGACACGGCTCCCAATCTTCCCTTCTTCACATGATTTAAGTAAAATGATTGGATTTGAGAAATAACCTCGGTAACATAGCTTGTGTTTAATGGTACAATGGTAGAATAGTGACGGGAGCAGATAGAAAAATATTTATCATTGAAACAACAAGAGCGTTACAGTAGGAACCTCCTCACCGAGTCACCTTGGTAATATATTCCCACTGGAAAGTGAATAAGGCTCCTCTTCTGTTCACAAGCAGTTTGTGTTTCAGAAGAAGTGAAGTTCATACTTTTTTTTTCTTTTCTCTCCTCTTTAAAGATTATTTACACGATAAATAAGTTCTATTTGATTTTTGTCCTTTTTGATTAGTCTTATAGAATTTCTTGACATCATCTTTGAACACCTCAAAAAAAAAACGGTCCTTTTTGTTTCAAGACAAAATAACAAAAACAAAATAAAATCCCTTATTTATTCTCTTATATTGAGGATGCACCCACTTTCATGGGGTGAGGGGGAATTTTGGCCCCTCTCAGTTTCATTAGTGGATCAATCAGTCGGATCAACCAAGCACGGCTTCCTCACAACTCCACGGAAACGACCCTTGGGTGCGCTGCTCGGATGAAGCCGGAGACGATACTCGACAGGCCCGTCAGAGCCGCGTTCGAAGTCCTCAACAGCTCCATAAGTCAGTGAGCAGCGGTTGCTTGACACGGTGGCCAACGGGTTACCGAGTGCAATAAAGGTCCAGTACTGCAGGCACGCTTTCTGGGAAAAAAAAAACTGGAGATGTCAGGCAATATTCCCAGCACAGTCCGTTGGGTTCATACGCCGGTCAAAGACAAGTCAACGTGCTGGTTCGTCGTGCCCCCACTGGGCACCGTCGCTCTCTGTTGGTCGGAGGGTTTGTGGGAGGAGGCAGGAGCACATGGCCTGAGCTTTTTTTTGCCAAACCAGCAAAGATGGTGCTCTTCAAATACTCCAGTGTGATGAAAGTCAAACACTGACTGTTTCAAATGACTGTTTGGGGCAGTGAGAGTGGTTTGACCTTCAGTAAAAGTGGACCGTTTTCAATAATATGTACAATACTTTTCATTCAAATGTACTTATTTTTCACATAAATTGCCCATGATTGCCTTTTTAAAGCGCAGTGAGTCATTCAGCTGGGATATAATCATATACAGTGACTTGCTATTCAGCTGTGTAAAGGGTCCCTGTATGTTTAAAAAATTGATGGAATATACAATTTATGCTGCTCTGGCTGATGTTGTTCATAGCTGAGGTCGTAGATCACAACTGACTTGATGTTTCAGAGGTAAGATACATCATTGTGATAAATATCTCCTTGGATTTTCAGTTACACTACCCCATGTGTGTGTGATTTGACTTTGCTAATTTGCAAAGACAATCTCAGTTCTTCAGAAATTAGCAGGCGACTACCTGTGAATGTGAGCTGGCGGAGGCTAGTTGAGTAGAACAACTGACATGTGAAAAATCCCCTTAGCTAAAGTAGCTTATGTGCATTAAAGAAAAAAAAAAATATTAGTAAACTCTTTGGTTTAACATGCACATTAATGGAATTCAGATACAACATCCAAAGAAACAAAAGAAACAGAATCTTCATGTAAGTATTTGTATGAAATAATGGTATAGGTTTGCCTTTTTTAACAGCTAGTGTGTAGAAATGTATAATAATAATCACAGTAAGAAGCCTCCTGCTCTTCACATGACGTCTAGCTTCGACTCGTAGATCTTTTACGTGACTGCTCCCACTTTTTGTGATCGAGAACTTGTGTTTATTGCACTTTCCCTTTCGCTCCTGACTCAGCGCAAGTTGACTGCTGTTGCTGCGAACAGGTTCGCCCATGATGCTGACACGGGATATGGCAAAAGACCAGAATTGGAACAAGGTAATAACTTTTTTTTTTGTCATATGTTGAATTACCTCCCATGAGTCAGTAGTAAGGGGTTTTCTATGAGGTGCTTTGGAAAAAAGAAAATCAAAATGATCTGCAAGGGTTGTCTCACCCCACTGTATACTGGTGAGTGTTTCAGATGCCGAATCCCTCCAGGCGTAATTTGAAAGTTTTGTCCTCTTATTCATTTACTCCTTTTCTAAAAACAAGGCCCCACTGAACAACCAGCTCGCCTGCCCCTTCATTTCAAAGTCAGTCGGAGGCGACTTGCCCCACTTCTGCAAAACTCAGGCTCGCTAGCGTCCGAATTTGAGTGTACCGGTGCGCTCGGCGGGAGGAAAAGGCCCACCACTGGGACCTTCGGTCGGTGGTCTGAGGGTTCCTGGAGGAGAGCGAGGCCCTGGTACAGGGGCACCTATGCTGGCAGCAGAGGGCACAGCCGGCAGAGCCACTGTCTGTATAGTTCCCCTATCGCACGGCCCCAGGTCCTCCAGGCCTTCCAGGCCCTGGGGAGGCCCCTCGTAGCCCATGTTGAGCCGCAGGGGTTGATGGGCCTGGCAGTAGTCTACAATGGGCTGTTCGTAGCGGTAGAAGGTCAGGGCACCCATCTGGTGGGGGACCTGTTTGAGTGGACAGAGAGCAAAGAGGAGTGGACAGAAGAGGTGGAAGACACATGGGAATGTACAAGAGTGAAGACAAAACAGGAGAGAGAAGAGGGAACAAAAGGGGAAAACAGAGAAAACTAATTAGCGATGTAGGTTCACAGCCAGCTGTACGTTTAGATATATCACCAAACAGATTGTTGAAGACCAGTTACATATTTATGTCCCCACACAAAGAGAAAGTGTTGTTTCCTGCTACAAGACAATACTCATAAATATTGCAAAGTAAAGAAGTGCAGTGAGTAAAGTTAAGAACATTTTTTATTGATGAGAAAAATACTTATTCACCAGGATTTAGCCAGTCAACCCCCTAAAACCCAAAACCTGCCGGCGGGTATGAAAGGCACGTTATCTTAAAAAAAAAAAAAAAATCAACTAAATTATACATTTTTTTAGAGCAAGAACAGCAAGAATCATTGGATTGTCAATTTTCCGACAGTCCTAAGTCCTAAGTTTATCGTGACTTTTGGTTATGTCTGGGATATTAACCAGATGTTAGCTTAAAATCATGATAGTTCACATTTCTAAATCACTTATTCTGCATTCATGAGCGCAACCATCAAGCCATGATGAAAATTCAGGAACTTTTTGATTAAACTGCAAAATACTGCCTTGATTATATAAGCCAGACCCAATAAAATTAGTTTATCATAGAGTTCTAATAGGGAACAAACCAAACACAAACCCCCTCTATAACTCCAGATATAGCAGCCACTGCTGTGTTGTTTTCATATAAATATTATATACTTTCAAATGATGTTTCATTTTTCAAATGCACTTAATTTGTTACATATTTCATTGGGCCTCCTGTGTGACTCGAAGCCTTACAGCTCAGTCAGCCTGGCAGCTCACTGCTGGCTCCCTGTAATCATCCTCGCATGGTGACCACCTGAGCCTCCAGTTAACCAAAACCTATTTGGTGCACAGACCCTTTGAAATATGCTCTGCAAAGCATCTGTGACAACTACTTTTTTTTAACAGAAGTGAGAAACATTCTATGTTGAAGCTTCTTCCTGCCCACGACTTGGACTGAAATGCTCATTGTGCCAGTCATGAAAAATAAGAATTTGCTTGTGTGTGGATGCCGCACAAATCAGGCTACAGATGACAAACCTCTAGATGCTTTTGTGCTCAACCTTTCGGTACAAGAGCTGGAGCACATAAGCCTGTGCTCTCTCCGGTGCCATGTCACTTGTGTCACAGCCAGGAGCACTTATCACATCTGGCTGTGTCTCCGGTCTTGTGTTCCTCTCCACAGACCTCGACACGGTGCCAGACAAACAGATGAGCCTCTCGTGACACTCTGTTTCCCTAACTTTAATTCACACACTTATTCGCCAATTAAGAGATTTCTAACAGGCCGTGAAAGCAGCGGGGGTAAGATGGCAGCTGACCTGGATTAAACGCCGCAGCCTGGCAGAGAGACACATCATCTGATCCGCGCACACAGGCGACAAGAAGCGGCACAACAACTGCAGGAGCTGCAGATATGACACCGACACGGAAGCCATGAATAATATAACCCCCTGACTCTTGAGGAGGCGCTGGGAGCAGAGCAAAGTGTCACAACTGTACCATATTTCATGCAAATCCCATTTCTAACCTTATCCAGTGATTGGAACCAGATCTGGAGAACAAGGCGCTGTTTTAAATAATCAGTTCCCAAAATTTTTTTGGGGAAAAAAGGGACATTTTTTCTCTCACTCCTGGTCGTATCGAGCAGATAGTGTTGGTTTTAAGCGCAGAAATGTTGGCATTTCTATTTCAAAAGTTTGTGATGTCTCCTCCATACAGAGAATTGGATTTCATTTCTCCATAGCATTGAAAAGCTCAAAAGCAAAATGTCCTGCCGACAACAGTGGTCTGGTTATCCTGGATAATAGACATTTGACTCAAAAAACAGTCTCTAAAAAATGATTGATAGGAGAAATTTGAGATACAAGACAACTGGCACATAAAACTGATGAACAAACCCTTTAAGTGCAAGAGAAACAGGTGTAAACAGAAAAAATAAATGTCTAGCGGTCAAATAAAATCTAAATTATGTCAACAATGTGACATTAAATACAAGAGAGTCTTTGGTATAAGCGACTCATAAAGGTGTCTCCAATATCCTTGTAGCTACTTTTTTATTAAACCTGTCATATAAAGCATTCCTGATAAGAAAAGTCACATTTAAGGTAACAGAAAAAAGAATTTAGGACACTTTTTTTTTTAAAAGACAGCCGACTGTGTCAATGAAATGCAGATATATGCAGGCTGAGACGGGGGAATAGCATGTGTGTGTGTGTGTGTGTGTGTGAGCGAGCACAGATTTCAAAGTCAAATGGAAACAGTCTGGGCTAACGCAGCTTGGCAGTTCAGGAATTACCCTGAACCACGGGGCTAAGATAAAGCCACTCTGAAAGTATTAACACCAGCTCTGTTTTTAAAAAAAAAAACAGTGGCATCGGTAGCCTCGAGCTGCACTGTAACATGCTTTCATGATGCACCGCAGCCTTATTTCTGCACAGAAGTCGTGGATTCACATTAGAAAAAAATCTGAGAGCGTGTTCATCTGGATAATGTAGTCGGCGGAACTTTCTATTTTCATAAAACACCTTTCCATCCTGGCCTTTTCTCTCAAGTACCCCGGTGCACCTCCAGAACCGGCAGCCGGCCGTCTTTCTATACCCTCTTTCCTCCTCAAATGGACTCCATTAAGTGAGGCTGACTCATTACATTATAGGCACTCAGTGGATTACTCCCCTCATTCCCCTTTCAGTTTAAAACCCTTCACCAACCCGCCGCCGCCACCTCATCTCCTGTCACACACCTCGGTCCACCTCGGCTCTGCCTGACGATGTCCAATGAATTAATTAACCAACATTAACTCCTGACCATTTCAGTGGATTCTATCAAATTGTCAGGGCATGAATCTGGCCTTGTGCAGAACATGTGTGAGTGTGGGTGCACATATCTTGTACATTTTCTGTGAGTATTTGATGGGAAAAAGAAGAATCATGCTTTAGAATTCAGGGCAGCTCCAAAAAAGAACAGTGAACACTGAAACATTCATAAATATAAGATAGCCTCGCTTTGTCCGACAAATTCATTGACCCAAAATGCTCTTCACATTGGATTTTTTCTGCTATTTCTATTCACCAGTCATGCATGTGCTGTATTTTCAAAGCATCTTATAAGGAATGCTACCAGCCTTTCTCTTCCACTGCCTTAGGAAATTAGTAATTCCTTGCACTCAATAGTCTGTTGACAGCCAAATATGTAAATGGATAACATCTGGTCAGACTAACAAAAATACAAAGTAGACACTTCAGTTTACTTACCAAATGTTCTCTAAATACGTGACATGGGTGGGGATGAGCGGTGTTAAGATAGGGCTTATCTAACACTGTCACTGCTTTGTTTTTTTATTTCTTAGACAATTTGAAAACAGCCAATTCATTCATTATTATTCACTTAAGCTCTCGGGCTCCTTTGACCCTTTATCCACTGCTGATATCCATTCCTTTCTGTTAGATTATATGTTTTTAAAGAAACAGTTTTAAGCACGTAAGAAAATTGTGCATATATGAGAGGTTTCACGTGAGAAAAACCAGCAGGAGTTGGAGTTCCGTCGCGTCATGCCAATCTGCATCAGCATTCATCATTCTGATTTCGGCATCTTTTGCACTTTTAAACTGCGAATTACAGCTTTTTTTTAACCATTTCTTTGAGCAACATTCAACACTCAAGTACGCCATGTGTGTGTGTGTGTGTGGAAATACCTATGAGTTTCATCGTCTGATGGAAGGAAACCGGCTGTCTGACTCACTAAATCTGTAGCTTTCGGGCTTGTTGAAGACCTGAGCGCGTAATTTACATATTCAACTCTGAATGGGCACCCAATTATGTTACCAGTATAAGGAAGAAAAAGAAAAGGAGTAGATGAAATATAGCAATTACAAGATTCTTGACAAATCTGTTATCTTCCACTGGGTATCATGTTTTGTCACTTGACTTAGACACTATTTTTAATTTGCAGCATCCACTGTAGCATTAGTTTAACATGGGGTTGGTCCTGGGTCCAGAGTGTAGCTGCATTTGGACCTGTATTTGCCTATGTGTTCTGTTTTTAGAGCGCATTTGCATACGTGAACTTGTTTTGTCACTTTGCCTAGCATTTATAGGAAAAAATGCTGCAGTTATTGTCAAAATAGAGAAGACATTTTCTTTGTGCCCCTGCATTTAAGTCTATTTATGTGAATACTGCAGTGCATATCGAAGGCCACATTATGCGCCAGGTAGCAGGAAAGCACGAGGACGTTTAAAAGACAAAGCTATTAGCCCGGCATTTATGAATTATGACTTCCAGTTTAAGACAGAAGAAGACCCCGGCAATTATCCTCCTTCTGAAAGGAAGACATGCAAGAGTGATGAAACATTAGTCATTATTTTAGGTTGCATTATGGACAGCTGGCATCCCATTGAACAGGCACTAACGAATAAGATCAAACTTGAAGCTACGGTAAACTGCAAAACCTAAGGCACCACAACTAGGAGGTTTGTGTGAGTTGAAAGAGCCTGAGTTGGTGCAGGTGCAACCTTCATTGTATATTGTACACTAAAGCTCCTACCTGTCAGAAGGTATTAGCATAACGAATAGAAAAAGAAAGACAAAAGAAACCCCTCTCAACTCCCCGTGATGCACTGCTGGATGGATGTTTGCTTCCTTGGATCGCTGCCATCATCACCTGCTTGTGTTCCAACCGACAATGACTGGCATCCTGCCTCCTGGTGGATCTTTATCTCCATATGCGTGAACACACTGTAGGGTTACCTAAGGCCCGAAAAGCTCTGACACATCCTGCCAAAGGAGATTAAACCGCATTTCTCCGGCGGAATCTGTTCTCAAATTGCTTTTGTTTTAATGGCTGTTTTTTTTTTTTTTTTTTTGAGCAACTGTGTGATTTCAAAAAAAAGGTGCCGTTCAAATGAAGTTATTATTATACAGTATCTATTGTTAGCATTTTTCTCTTCTCCAGCGACACCTCTGTGTACCATAACCAGAGGCCATAAAAACTTGATCAGACGATGGGAAAACATTTTCCTTCTGTGGGCGCTTAGTGTCTGTTTTACTTTCTCGCAACGGCTCTAATTTGTTAGAGGAGTCATCAGTGACTCTTAAAAAAGCTCTAAATCCCATAAATTCTTTTTTTTTTTTTTTTTTTTTACAGCATTCTAGTGCCCCTTAGAAGTTTTGTTTCTTTTTTGCATTCACGCTTTTATGAGCAGCTAAGGAGGCAGTAACAGTGCCACAGGCAGACAATTCTAATGCCTCCCTGGGCTTTAGGAGCATTACGGTTCAAAAGTCTGCCGCTTTCCCAGCCAAACACTTTGATCCTCTCAAGTCACTGTATTGTGGCACACAGAAGCATAACAAAGTGAAGAGGAGGTGAAAAAGACTCCCACTAAAATGTTGCTTTGGCTTTACTTTTCTTATATTCTTCTTAAGTTTCAGTCTTTTTGTTGTTGTTGTTGTTGTTTTATTTCCGTAAATCCCTGTATTAAGTCGTTATTGTATCATTTTGAGTGGGAAAATTGAGGCTTTTGCCATGCATATGTGATATTATTATTCATTTACTGTATGCATCTGTCTGTATTGTTTTGATTTGAAAAAAAAAATTGAAATAACTGCTCAACCACTGCTTTCTTTGTCGACTCCTCATCCCTCTAGTCTCCTTTGTAAAAGTCTCGAGATATTACCATAATTCATTTCGGTTCATTCATATTTAAAGCTGGCAGTGATGCATATTTGATGTAAGGGTTCAGTGTTTATACTGAAACTGTTCCAGTATAACCATATCCTACAGCGGTGTTGTTGCACCAAGTACTTATTGAAGATAATACATTTCTCATATAATTACTTGATTATGTGATCAGAAATAATGAAGATTGGAATAAGAGTCTGTATCGTGTTTTTAATAGTCTCATCACATTGGCTGCAATTCAATTTTAATTTAGTCAGCTCATACTAATGCAGGGGTAGTAGTGGTGCCTATTAATAATAGTTGTAGTAAAAGTGATATGTAGTGGTACAAAAGTGATACAAAGATCCAAACAAATGAAAAAAAGAGGGAATCAAGAATATTACTCAGCAGTCTACTTTCAGTTTTCCCAGCAAAGCAGGGAAAAGCAATTAGCAATTGCAGCTTACATAATTCCACTGTGGTAATAAGCAACGTGTGCAAACATATACATACGGTACACGTGTCTGTGCATTATTAAGATCCAACTGTTTATTATGTTTTCATGGGAGTGAAATCGTAAACCAGCAAATTAACTCCAAAGAACCTCTAATAATCTGAGCAACCGAGCCACGATCACGTGTCCTCTGCAAACTGCGACTCTTGTGGGTGCGTGCATGCGGTCGTCCACGTGTGTGTGAGTGTGTGTGTAGGTGAGTGTTGTCTCTTCAAATGTATGCTGCAGCTCCAGCATTGCGGGGGCAGTCGGCACAGATGTTGCCAGGCGGGCATCAATGACATGGAGCCCACCAGTCAGGATTTTTTTTTTTCAGCAGAGCAGTGTGCACGGACGTGTCTGAGGAGGTGTGAAGCTAAACATCATCGGTTTGTTTTCAGACAGCACATCCCAAGAGGTAGACTTCCCAGCTGCATTTCAAAGTGTGTTGGTGTAATAGACTTTGGTGCGTGTAGTAGTGCACATTAGTAGTGTTAACATCTGCGGTAATTAACATAATTGAAGGCTGCTTAAAAAAATATTATTAGTTTTGTGACTGAGAGAGGGTAGAGATGCATGTTGTCACTTAAATGAGACTCATTTGTAGCTCTGTGCTTTTATTCTGAAATTCCTAGAGCCCGCTTTAAGTGATTCACAGGAACCTTATTTATCTCATATTGCCTGTTATGCAGCCCATTACCTGCTTATAGTGTGACATAACGGTGAATTTAATCTTTCAATCACGACTCAAATAAGTAAATAGGTGTCAGAAGAGTGCTAGAATGCCAACTGAAGTGGAAAACATCTGCTGAAATACCAAAGGTAACATAGCGAATAAACTGTTATTCAGCTGTAGGCAAATGATTGCATAGTAAGTCACTGCACCATCAGTTATTTATGTGCTCAAGTACTTTAAACGTCTATATTGTTACTCAAGTAGATTGTTTTGCAAGAACATATGCATCCGTTTACCAAGAAGGCCATCATTTGATTTGGTAGATGTGCTTTGAGTGGAGTGGATGAACATGTAAAGGAATTACACTGATGTTAGCTTGTCACAAAAGTGGAAAATAACACCAGTAACCTTGTATTTGAGTCTGAATCCTGAGATTTTGGACCACAGGTTTACTTTTACAAATATCAGGCATAACATTATGACCACCTGCCTAATATTGTGTTCGTCCCCCTTATGTGGTCAAAAATGCTCTGAACCATTGGGCATGGACAAGAGGACCTCTCAGGGTGTCCTATGGGGTCTGGCACCAGGACGTTGGCAGTGGATCCTTTGGGTACTCTGGCTTGTGCAGTGGGGCCTCTGTCAATCCAACTTGTTCCACTGCATCCTGTTGATGCTTGATCAGAATGGGGTCTAGGAAGTTTGGAGGTCAAATCAACATCATGGGCCATTGTCATGTTCCTCAAGATGTTCCTGATTGTTTGATGTTTTTGCCATGTGGTGGGGTGCATTTTCCTGTGGGGGTAGGCCAGTGACATTTGGGATTTCCATTTGCATGAGGGAGTGTGCTTGTTCTGGGACAATGTTTATCTGGATGTCTAAGTCTCATCAACACGGATGGCAAAATCCAAGTTTTTCCAGCAGAACACCACATAGTACCAATATGATCAATGTTATTCACTTCACCTGTCAGTGGTCATAATGTTGTGGCTGATCGGTCTGGATTTGCTTAGATGGGCACAAACTGAGTGTGCTTATAGGAAGAGGTGCAAATATATTAACTTGAGAATCTGACAATTGGATTCACTTTGTAAATGAAATGAAATGAAATACTTTATTGTCAAATGCACAGAGATGAGAGGAAAAAAGAGAAAGG